>JACEVL010000127.1:665000-725000 GCA_020284085.1 Aporrectodea caliginosa | reverse complement strand
TTTCTTTCTATCTATCTTTGTTTCTTTCTTTATATCCTTCTTTTCCTTCACTCCTTCTTTCCATCCTTCCTTCTTTCCCTCCGTTATTCTTTCATTGCTATCTTCAGTCGTTCCTTTCTTCCTTCTTCAAATCATTCCTTCGTTTTCTTCTTTCGTTCCTTCTTTCTTTCTTTCGTTCCTTCGTTCCTTCGTGGCTTGGCAGTAGAGTAATTATCGAGGCAAGAATTACAAAAAAAGTTTGGACGACCTAAGAAAGTGAAGAAACCAGTCGTTCTATTATACTTCTACCTCTTCATTAGACCTAAATAAAGAATTACATGCGATTCTGTAGCTACAGCTACAAGCACTTATTAGTTAAGTATTACCTTCTAATACTTACCTAGAAATAAGGTATATTGCTTTGAATTCACGACCTTGCATATTCTGTTCAGCCTATCCAAAGCCAAAATAGCAATAGAATTAAAATGTAACATTTGAGATTATAGGCCATTGTAGAGTGTAAATCAAAATGCGGTTAGCAATTGGTGCAATAAAGGATATACTTGCTTACTCACTTACTTAATCCCAGGTGACTTTACCTTTACCTAAACTAATTACCAGATCCTTCAGGTTTCTTTTTCGTTTTTCTGATTAGAGGCCAGATGCCGTTGTCGACCGCTCGTCAGGTGACGGTGGAAAAGACACCGAGTTACTTCATCACAGAGGATGCGCCTCAGCGAATATTCAACATGTCGACGGAGGTCCGTCTGATCGTCGTTGTCCGAGATCCGGTCACCAGAGCCATCTCCGACTATGTCCAGGCCATTTCAAAGCGACCCAGACTTCCATCCTTCATCGACTTAGCCTTCCGGAACGCGTCAAGGTCAAGGTCTGGGCTGACGTTGCGAAGAAGGGTGAAGTCGTCTTGGGCTTCAATTCAGCTGGGAATTTATGGTCGCCACATGAAGCGGTGGTTAGGTGTCTTCCCTCGTCATCAGATGCATGTTGTTGATGGGGAACGACTGATAAAAGATCCCTTCGCGGAAGCGGCAAAAGTGCAGGACTTTCTTCAGTTGAGACCAGCTATAACGAGGGATCATTTCTATTTTAGTCAGAGCAAAGGGTTTCCGTGTCTCGTGGTAGATTCCGATGGGAGATCTGAGGAGAGGAGGGGCATCAGATGCCTTGGGAGGAGCAAGGGTCGGCGCCATCCCCAAATCGACGCCCAATATCTACGAGAACTCAGGGAATTCTATCGACCATTCAATGAAGACTTCTTCCGAATGATTGGCACGCGATTCGATTGGTAAAACGTCAGTGAGTAAGTAAATTGGTAAACGAGTGAGTGAGTATGTATATTAGTAAACTTGTCGTATATGGGAACTTCTATGGCGCCGTTTTCGTAATGCGCAAGGCATCAGTCGATGGTCGCTTCTAAAGAAACCCGCATTACGTACATGTAGGTCAAATAAGAAGAGACAAAGGGACAAAGATCACTCAATGAAGGTAGAAACGCCACTGAAGACATATAATTACTTTATTGAAAATGTTCAAGCGCCAACGCTGCCAACTGACTTCAGTATCAAGCCCTTCATCGGCAATGGCTTAATTTTCTGGACTATACTCACATAGTAGTTGCAGCGCCGTATGCTTTACAATTTATGTGTCTCGTGCACAATCGTCAGTAGCGACTGAACTCGGCACTAGTAGGCCAACCTATTATAATAGGAGCCTATACAATGTGCAATAGGACTCGATTTACTTCGTTCGATGCGGCCATGAACATTTTAGGCCCATATGGACATTAGTACGTTTGAAAACAGTACTTGTTTGAAATATTAACAGAAACGAATCTACATGATCATCTGTAGATGAATAATCTTAGACGGTGTGAACTATATAAGCAATGCATTAAATTAATCCAGAGCATCGAAATAGCAATATACTAGTTAATTACTTATTTAAGATTGTTTACGTACAGTTGTCAGCCAGCTTCCAAACGACGTCTCATGACGTCTGTATAGTTCCCTTTAGCATCTCAAAGTACAAATAATAACTGCATCATCGTCGTTATCGTTGTCTTCATCATCATGGTCATCATATTCAGCAGCAGCATCGTTATCAGCATGCGTACTATAGCACTATCACGATACAAGCGAATATTTGGAAGATATTTGGAAATGCGTCTCCTGTAAGCTATAGTGTGGATTGTCTCGGTTCAGTGAGCTTATACACTTTCAAATGCAATAGAAGTTTCTTTTGCGTTTAAGTTTAATGAGAAAGAGACATTTTGCATAAAAATTATGTGTTAAATTCATTTTAAAACCAAGTGACTAGAATTTGCCTGGAAACGAGTGCTCTATCTTTATTAGACGGTTATAAGAAAGGAAATGAAAGGAAGGAAGTTGTAAGATATCTGCGAATAGGCGAAACTAGGCAACATGTAGCTGTGGATGAAAGCGAAAGATAGCAAGCACGATCAATGACAGAGCAAAAGGGAGATATATGTTAGCAGGTAGAAGAAAGGAGGAAGGCGGAGGAAAGCAGACGTGTGAAAGAAATGGAAGGCTGGAAAAAACGCGACATTGGGACATGAGCAGAGCCGGATTAACAAATGTGGTGGCCCTGTTCAGTGAAACTGTGGGGGCCCCAGCCCCAAAGAATCACAAGAAAAGGACACACAAAGCGTGTTATGTTAAAGAATCAACATTCGTATATTATTAATTCGTACCTTCTGTCTTTTTGTACAATATCAGGAGGTCTTATAATTGCCCTGTCTAGTGTTACATCTTTTACGGTTTAACGATATTACTACTATATAGGCCTACTAATAAGAAGGAGGAGGAGATAGTAGTCCTTTAAGCTATCCCTGATGCAGCCATGAGTATGAAGTGTTAGCGACTTCATTTTCTTAGCCTCGGCATAGGCCTATGAGTGCGGGTGGCCACTGGCCACTTCTCTCCCTCGCCATATCATCTATACTAAATAACTACGATTAAGAAGCTATAGTATACAGTATGGATTCGATGACAGAAAACCTGTCTAATATGGATCATCATGCTACCCAAGTAACCCAACTCAATTCGTTGCTGTTGAGCGTGTATCTTTTCTAGATGTAGGGCTCACAATCAAACGATTAACCAAAGTAACGTAATGTAATGTAACAAGACATTTATAAAGCGTCACTTAGGGAGTCTCTCAGAAGCGCTCAACACGTGGCCATAAGACAGCTGAAAAAGTTCGTCTTTAAGAGTCTTGAGAAAACCATATAGTCACATACAGCATGTATGTATGTACGTATGTATGCATTAAAACACTTAATATAGCGCATTTTTAGTATCTCACAAAAGCTCTGAGCTATAGTCAATAATTATGGTGCATGATGTTAAATGTAACTTAAATCTTGACTATTACATCAGGTAGGCCATGATACATAGCAAAACAATGCACAGTAAATAAGAAAGAGTCACCAATGGCGTTCCCATACACACACGGTATACGCCTATTAATACTAATAATTATTAATGCAATGTTAGTATATACTTTACTTAAAGTTTACTACTTACATCAGACGTAGTTTTGTCCCCGCCATAATTTTATGTGAGAAAACTCAGAGTTGATTATCGTCCAACTTAAAATATTAATAGAGCCTATAGACAATGAGGTTGAAACATGGCGTTTTGTGCGAAAGCAAAAATTGTTGACGTATCACTAGAACTCTACGAAAGCAACCATATTTAATGGTAAGCATTCCCGTAAAAAGATATGCATGTATGTGTGCGTGTGTGCGTGTGTGTTTATATGTGTATATATGTGTGTGTGTTGGGGGGGGGCGGGCCACCCACGCCTGTCCTGACATTGATCGTCTTAAATATCTCGAAGACTTCTCAGAACTTCATAAATTGATCATTTCAACCTGGCAGATGTTAGATTCTATCAACTCAAGCGTAACACGGGTATAGTGCCGCTAATTTAACATTTCTCAGAGGTTAATGGATGACAAACTTTGAAATATTTCTACTTTGATTGCATGCACCAACCGATTGTAAGGATAAACAAGACTGTTTATCACGGGCATCCAACGTTAACGACCTCTAAACCTCTTCTCCCCAGACTGGAAACCAGATCGGATAGACATGTGTGGAATAGCTTTCGACTTAGCTAATGTAACTGTGATTTGACAACTATTAATAAATGTCAAGTTCAAAACCAGACAGAATATATGTATATGTATATATGCACATATAAATATATGTGCATGTATATATAATCATGTGTATAAGTATATATGCGTATATGTATTGTATAATATGTGTTTAAGTTATTGTATAGGCCTAGGCCTATATATATGTTTGTTTATAATGCCCACAAATTTGCGAAAGTTGTGTATTTGTATATATATTAAAATGGGTAGTTTCGAATAATTTATTCTGATTTTTTGCTCAATTTTACTATTAGCCTTAACAAATAACAATAATGATAAAATATTGAAAAATTGTCTGTTTGATTTGTGGGGGCCCCTCAAGTGTGGGGGCCCCTGTTCGGCCGAACATGTTGAACATGCCTTAATCCGCCTCTGGACATGAGGGTGTTTCTCAATAAAAAAAAGCCTTTACAGCAAAGGTGAAGTCTGATGTCGCCAAAGATGACCGTGTTACAAGAATAGTCGTCTTTGGAGAGTTTGTCAATGAACGCTATTGCTCATTATTATAGCACTCGCAAATAGCGCGTCACTATAATAATCTGTCCGCGTTATCTGCGTTGCGTTTCCTTTCGCATATCACCACCTCCATCACCATCATCACCACCAACATCACCACCAGCAAGTCAGGTGCTGTCACTTGTGCCTTACACCCTTAGACTTGACGCATCCATAATTTGTCGAGTCCTATAGTACATCAGCAGTCGCGCCAACGTGCTATATGAAGCCAAAGCCTATGGACGATTATTTTTGTCATTATTAATTTCATTGGCGTGAACTGCATCAACAGCTGGAGTTCTTTTTTAATTACGATAAGCGCATGTCGTCCAGTCTTTCGCCTCGGGCTACGTGCCTCCATTTAGACGTATCCTGACCCAAGGTGCAGACAACGGTGACGGGCTATATGAGAACAAACTCCCCTCAGCCACACGGACAAAACACCAGCAGCAACAGGTGCTTATATTTTATTGAATTTTTTTGTCAGCATCAGGATACTGCTAAGAACAAATATTGATTTTAAAGTAAATCTTCCATTCGACCATTGTCTTATACAAATACAGTACGACATCAGTAAACAATAAATAAATTATAGACGATCACGCAGTTAATTAAACACATAAACTAAAAAGAACGCAAAACGAGGTAAGAAATACTTTAAAAAATGAAGGGGGGGAGAGAGGAAGGAATTCAGGAAAAGAAATTAAGGTGCCAGAGAACAAATCAGAGCTGTCCATTGTCTATAATTATAAGGCACGTGCCTAAAATGCATCGCTCAGACTGTCATCTACCGCAACCGTGTATTTGTCGGATATGCGGCTGGTGCAGCAACCTTGTGCCGTTACCTAATTCCAGGTTCTGGCAAACAAAGACCAAAGACCAACCAGGCGGCAGACCAAAGACCAAACAGTTGCTGCCACCGATTCCGGACGCACGACCGAGCGAGTGGACCGATGATTAGTTGGAGCTGATTGTTAATAACACAAGTATGACACGCTTCATTCGGCTCGGCTGATAGCGGCCCCCAAAGAGAGGGGAAGGATCGAGGGGCGGTGGAGGGTAAGCGACAATTACTGTCCGGTAGTTAATTGTCGGCAGAAGAATGGGCAAATTAAATTGTCAAACCGCGTCAGACTTCGAAACGTGAACTGGTGCACTATGGACGCTTGCCGGAATAAGACAGTCCCGACCTAGGGTCATTGGGAGGTCGCGGGCGGGATCTGCAGAGAGCGTGGCACGTCCGGTCCATCGGTCGAGTAGATGGACTCCCCGGCGTTGACCCACAACTGTCGGTCTCAATGAATAATCGGTGTACAAACGACGCTCATTCTGTTCCGTCATATATATATATATATATATATATATATATATATATATATATATATATATATATATATATATATATAATATATATGCAGAATCATCATAATCATCATCATCATCATCATCATCATCATCATCATCATCATCATCATCATCATCATCATCATCTTCAACGTGATCATCATCATAATTATCCTCATTGTCATCATCTTCACCATGATCATCATCGTCATCATCATCGTCATCACCTTCACCATGATCATCATCATAATTATTATCATCGTCATTATCTTCACCATTTATTCATTCATTCATTCATTCATTCATTCATTCATTCATTCATTCATTCATTCATTCATTCATTCATTCATTCATTCAGAGGACTTATATAGCGCCCCTCCAAGATAACCTACTCAGTGGCGCTCCCAGCCCAACTACGGCGATAGAGAACAGTTTTCAAATTCTTGTAAAAGGTGTATGCAGAGTCTCCAGCTAGAAGAACACGCAGATCTGAAGGAAGATTATTCCAGATGGTCGGCCCAACCACTGAGAAGTCACGAAGTTGCATCTTTGAAGCGCGCGCAAATGGAACAGCAAGTTCGCCACGAGATGCAGAGCGAAGATTTCTGCGGGTAGCTAAACCTGAGGTAGGGCGACAGAACTCACGCAAGTAGGCTGGGGTGCTCCCTAATTGGCACCGCCAGACCCAGACCGAAATCCTAAATTGAATGCGCTGAGAAACAGGAAGCCAGTGGAGTACGTCACGCATATAATGCGAGATATTGTCAAATTTAGAAAAACCACCAACAAGCCTAGCAGCTGCACGAAGCACACGCTCAACCTGAGCAATGCGCCCCAATGGGAGGCCAGCATAGATGGTACTGCAGTAGTCAATCCTATACTACAAACAAAAGCACGAACAACAGTAAGTGCAGCATTTGGTGAAAGTGAACGGGAAATGACCCGCAATTGCCGCAACTGAAAAAAGCAAGCACGGCATAAAAGATTTAGGTGTTCAGAGAAGGTAAGCTCCTGATCAAGAACAACCCCTAAATTGCGGGCAGACGTCGAGAAGACAAAGCTATAGGGAAGTCAGCAGCTATGGCCTGAGGATCTATTTTTCTCAGCTGCTGCCCATTACCAAGCCATATAAACTGCGTTTTGGAAGCATTGAGGCGCAGACGATTGGATGACATCCAATTGCCAAGAGCCTCCATGCATAGCCCGCTGCATTGTGGCTGCTGCAGTCAGAGCATTAGAGGCCGGACAATGCAGATATGCCTGAATATCATCAGCGTAGAGCTGACTCAGAACACCACAAGAGGCCAGAACAGTTACAATATCAGCAGTGTATAAAATATACAGCAATGGGCCGAGAACAGAGCCCTGCGGCAGACCAAAAGGAGTGGCAACCCACTGAGACCTAGTGGACCCAAAGACAGCGCAGGACATACGCCCACTCAGAAAAGAGTGGAGCCAGTCAAGCGGCTTACCAGAAATGCCAAAAGAAACCATGATCATCATTATCATCATCATCATCGTCAACATGATGATCATCATCATCGCTGTCATTTTCACCATGATCATCATAATAATTATCATCGTCATCATCTTCAACAACAACAACATCATCATCATCATCATCATCATCGTTGTCATCTTCACCATGATCATCATCGTGGAATTGTGTAACGGGGACTAACGGCCGTAATTGTAATTGTAGTTGCAAGCTCCAAACTTCTAAAGCACCACTCGAAAGCCAAGCTTATTCACGAGCGCTGCGTCGAGTCAGAAGGGTTGTGCATAGGGCAGGGCTTAATGTGTGCATGGACGGTCAGGGACGGCGTCCAGGCACTTATTTTCAAGGCTGGACGCCGTCCTGCCACTTATTAGGCTGCACCGCCTGGACGCCGTCCATGCAGCGTCCATGCAACAGTGTAATTCCTCTACGTCACTTTCAACAGCATTTAATTTTTTTAAGATTCCAATGAAATTTCATATTGTCATTTTGATTTCTGAATGTCTTCTACCGTGTAAGTTTAACTTGTTTCTCCACCTCATTCCTTACTTGTACATTCTAGTTAACTTTTCATCAGATCGCACGTCATATACGCGCTTCCGGTTTATCGTCTGAGTTATCGTAGGCCCTAACAACTAGGGCCTAGTTTACGATCTACCTGGCGGTCACATGACTCGCATCCATTGTGAGTCTTGTCTTGACTGTTTCATAACTGAATGAACTTATCAAGTTAAATGAATTCAATACAACGCATGTGATACAATACGATACGATTCACCTATAGTCTATAGACCTATAAAACACCCACTGTCCCAGTTTTACGTAATTCACCAGCAAGACCCAGAAACTGTTGAGAGACAACATACGACTTCATGATCATATACGCCCCTATTCGTTTATTGAGTTAACAACAGACAAAACACTAGGTATACAAAGAAAAACAAAGGCAAGAAAAACAGGTCAGAAGGAAGTAATGGCTTAATAAGAGTTGAAAATTTTCAATTGGAATTAAATGATTTGTTTCGTTATACAAAACTCAGCCAGCTCCGCATTACGATGCCCTTGCCCTACCAGTCATATTTTGTTCCGGAGAGCATTTTCTAGGCTTTGTCTCACAATAAGTCACCTGAGGAAAACTATGTGTGCCACAGGATTGCAAAGCCTACTGAGAATATCTGCTAACAAGGTAGCGGCATCGATCGGCTATACAACTGGACAAAATGCATAGCCAATTTACAAAAACAGAAAAAAATTATTTTTGAAATGGATTTTGACTGCAAAAATTAACTAGACACTTCTGAAAGAGCCGAAGGCGAAAGGTAAAGACGAAACCTATTTCTTTTAAAATAAAACTTTGAAATTGTTGTGGTATTAGTCCGGATAAACCATGAAGTTTTCATAACTTTATCGTTCAGAAACTGCTGGAAAACACGAGACTAGCACGACTTCAATTTGATAACAATTGCTACAAAATGCGTTGGCTTCTGGGGCTCCGCCCCAGACCCCGCGGAGGGAGCTCACGACGCTCCCTCAGACACCCTAGTCGTTAGGCCTATACGCATGGGAACTCAGCACTCACGGCTTCGTGCCATCGGCGCTTGCAATATGAGCACCTCGGGAAACATTTTATAGTTGCGCCTCGGATTGGAGGGAAAGGGGTTGAGGAGAGGGACGGGGGAGTGGATGGGAGTAAGGAGGGGAAGTTGGGGAGAGGGGTTGGGGAAAGGGTATTGGTGGGAGAAGGGGAGGGAAAGGTAAGGGGCGTCCAGGCACTTCTTTTTTTACACTTTAAGCACTGGCAAAGGGTATACTCAGAAGGAGGTCGGAGGCCTGACTGTAATGGCAGCTTGTCAACTCCAACGATCTAGAAAGACCCGTATACTGTTTGTGTAGAACATAGCGCTAACTACCATGCATGCTTCAGATATTGTGGCTAAACAAATCAAAGTTCAACACTAGAGAATGATCCATGAAGGATGGTGCCTCCTAGACGAAGCATGACTAATACAGCAGTGGCCTCTGACTCGAGAAGCATTCGTCGGTGTTAAAAGAAACCATTAGGCCTATAATGTTTCGCAGAATTCAGCGAACACGAAATGGCGCTAAAGCTTTTCAGAAAGAACTAACCTAGCTCGCAGGTTTCGGATTCTCCCAGAATACCAAGCTGCGTGTACTTTGGGAGGTGCGTTTCTTCTTCTTCACGACTGCATGCATAGACCTAATAATGAAAACGGTATACATTCTAGTGCAGGATAATTGTATATGCAAAATTGCAAATGATTTTATGTTGGATTTGTTTTAGCCTGCAGCTCAGTTCACTGGATGCGCAAAGTAAAGATCTCTTCAAGTCAATCCTTTCTGTTTTGTCCACATATACTTATGGTTCACTCCATACGATACCAAATGTGTATCCCTGTGCTTCTGCTTGTTAGAGTGACATGTTGCAGTCCACAAGACAGAGACCGCTTCGTAGTTTGAAAAATTTCGTAGCAGTCTGCTTCCAGAAATGCATATGTCGCTGATTTTGAGTTGGCAATTGCGAAAGTTTTTCTACAGGAATTTCCAAGTGTCTCGCTTCAAGGCTACTTCTTTTCGTTCAGTTACTTGGAGAAATGCTCAGACCAAAAGTCTGACTTCTGTACATTATTATACTGACAATGAAAAATTATTATAGACCCTGGCTTTTCTCATGGTAAAAGCAAGTTTACAAAGCATCTGAAGAGCTGGATTCTGATACTGAATCTTGATATGACAGACCTTCTGAAGTATTTCGAGGACATACACAGCAGGCGAGGACGGAACCAACCACGCTTCTGTCCAGCTATGTGAACGGTTCATGAAAGAGCACTCGAAGGCATATCAAGAGCAAATAATAATCATTGAGAAAATTGGCATCGAGCTGTTCAAACCTAAGTCGATGGTCATCGTCTGTCAGTGTACAAAATCCTTAAGGTTGTTGAGCATAAAGAAGGACTTCAGTTCGCACTATAACCTAACACACACACGTTCTGTTGGACGCCAGTCATGTCACAGTGATCGAGATTTTGATAGAGCAGATACTTGTGAACTCTCGATCTGTGAAGCTTTTCGGTGATTGCTCTCGAACGACGAACGTTATTGTCTTAGCGTTTCTACTCATCGATTTTTCCTACAGAATTATATGGCCGAATAAATTTAATTTAAATAATAAAATATTAATATATTTAGCCTATTTTTAGGGGGCTACGTTGATTTTTAAATTTGATATTTTGACCGTAGACTATGCTAGTTTTGTCTCATGACATTTTGTCATGCGCTGTTATGTCTTGCATGCTCCAATGTCATTTGCGAAGTTTAATGGATTGAGCGACCGAAGAGCAAGGACAAAACAGCAAGTGTGAAAAAGAAGACGACATGACACGGCAGCTTGTGAGACGTAGAACACATTAGATTTTGAAAAAAATTCTGACCTATTGTCTGAAAGAGTGCAGGTCATGGTGTACGCGACTCTTCCAATGATGGCTTGTTTTTGTTGTAATTGTAATTACTTATGTTGCGGAGCTGGGGAAACGAACCTAACAAGCAAGAACGACCGCGTTTAAACCCCCAAATTGGGTGCTACTTTTCAATGTCCGCCGGTAAGGCCCCCAGGAGACGAGTATGGTTGATCTATTATTGAGAAGCAAACAGAAAAACTCCAACCGAGCAGCGCAGTCCCAGACAAAGAGGATTGAGGTTGGTAAACTGACACTGTGCGTGATTTCCCAGTGATAAGTCTCTTGCAATTGTTCTAAAGGTCCTTTGTGGTACTCTGGTTGTCAGTATATGCCCAGAAACCCCAACGTTCTGCGCCCGTAAATGATCTGAATAACTTTACAAAGTTCACAGTACCTTTTGTAAGTAGGCTATCCCAGGTTCCAGCGGTTTAAATCCGCTTTCGAATCATTTAAATATTCAGCCATCACTATGTCGAGAGGAACTGTGTAAATAGACAAACTGTCTGCATATAACGCCAACACGAATGTGAACACTCGTTTAGGCCGGCATTTGTGTTTATTTTTTAAATCGACATACATGTATATGTTATAATATCCCAAAATTGAACTTGAATTGACTTAATATTGGCATTGAGCTTAGTCTAAGGGATCCTACAGGTTGTCGTTGTCTAAGGAGGATTGAATTAAAACCCAATCACTACCAGGGCGTAATGACAGTAAGTCTTAATCGTAGCAGTACAGATCGGGATGAGTATTTTCTGCTGCGTTTGTCGTGCTTCATTGCCAGGCGATATAAGCACAGATGGCTGAGTATGAAGTGCTTCTTCACAAACGGAGGATGCATGCCTAACCTTGCAGGCATTGCATAATTTGTATATATGCTGTGTCTGCAGTCTGCACTTCATATGCAAAAACTATATATATATATATATATATATATATACATCATGAACATTTAATTGTGTTCGATATATGAATAACTATATTTAGACATGCGTATTTGACTTAAGCGTGCGTGTTATAGATCAGACATTGCATGTAAGGTTCGTGAAGGTCAGTCCCGCGAATGGCTCAATTTGCAGAAACGGAAGAACTGTTCTGTATATAAATCCGACAGACTGCAGTATAAACACGACTTTAAAGAGTAAATATCTCTTAATTTGTCTGTCTGTCTGTGTTCCTGTCTCCCTCTGTGTGCATAGTTAGAAGAACTTGAGAGCCGACGCTTGCTTGCATTGTGTGAAGTTGTGCCTCTTATAATCGACGTCGGCAAATCTCTGGCAATCTGGACTTGACGAAACATGTCGACAGCAAGAGGGCAGACTATAGAGACGCGTATTTATTGAGAGCCGTAACCAAGGCCCAGTCAAGACCCTTAACACGAAATGCATCACATCAAACCGTATTGCACAAGACGTGCATGTACACCCATGTACAGACACATATTATATACCCATGCAGGTATTAAAAATATTATCCTCGTGTATGCTCCAACGCAAAGTTAAACATAATTTATATTAAAGGCCTATGCGCTGACTTGCAATTTTAAAGAGTAGTAAAATCTGTTGCTTATTTCGCACTACAATTGAACTACGAGTATTGCATTGTATTGTATTATATCTATCAATTTATATAGCGCCTCTCGCAGTGCACACCAATCAGAGGCGCTCCCAGTGCGAAAGGTCCAGAGAAAAGAACGAGGTCTTGAGACAACGAAAAGAGGCACCTGGCCCACCAGTTAATAAACAGGAACGAGTGTGTGTAGTCGACCTGTTCCTTATTTATTGCTAACTGGAATATATCTAGGAAAGAAGATAACCTATGGAGTTCTCGTGGTTTTATAACAGAAATAGATGCGACCTGCACATGTGAACATGCGTGTACGCGTTTATTATGTGCAGGATTGTTGACCAGCATAACAACACAATAGTCGAAGTCTTAACGTGGGCGTCGGCGTAGGCCTATACATAATGAGATGTATGCACGAATATGAGTTTAAGAGTTCGTCGCTCTCACATGGTATACGCTATGTGTTTGACTTGCGCAATTGAGTGCACACATATCGACCGTTGTCAGAACCTTAAGTGGCTTACATTGGCCGTCGCTATAGCCTCTGCTTAATACATATATAGGCTACTTACTTCAGGGTCAGGTATATTGTGCGACGTTATCGTTAAAATAGCGCAGAAGCTTATAGTCGCTAAGCTTACATAGTTCTCTCTTTGAAATGCGATCGATATGTGTTAAGCTGGAGACTTGTTGGTACAGGAAACAAGGGCAAGCAGACGTGTTGGTTAATTGGTGCAATTAGCAGCTGAGCCATCAGGTAAACACTAATAGTGTTGCAGATGTGTCGTCGTATTATTCGTATTGATCGATTTGCCACCGATGCAGGTTATACTAAGTCTTGTCATAGGCCTACTATTTAGCAAGGCATTAGGCATCGCTTGCTTATAGGATTTAGTAGGCCTACTTCAGGGGTTGACACATAGATTTGCTATAGAGCCTACTAATGACACGAGTTATATGGCATAACGGTTCTGTTTAGGGTATGTATCTGTCACTTGCTTATAGGATCGAATCCTCTGTTATAGGTTTAATTGAGCGTATACGTGCTATTAATAAGCACATCTAATTATATCTAATAATAGAGTAGGCTAAGTGCCTTTCGGCAGTGCAACATTTGCGTGTGCCAATTTAAGAGCCCAGATAATTATAATCTTGGTTGCTGGTAAGTGACCACGTTCGAAAGAAATCGTGTATAGCTCCAGATTGAATGAACTAACAGTGAAAATGTAGGTAGCAGTCTAGTTTCGAAACCACACGTGAGAAATGTAAGACATCTCTCGGGGGCTATGACGCTGAGAGCGCTTCTGAATAGCCTTTATTGAAAGCGGCGCTTTATAAATTCTCAGATACTATACGATTAGTGTACGATACGTTACAAACATTTCGGGTATTGATGAGAGAGTGTGGCATTCGAACTTACAGTCTAACACGCTGAGTACTCGAGTAGGTCATATATCGTGCACCTACTGTTGGCTATTTATACAGGACATCATTAAATTAAACGCAGGGTCTAAAGTTAACTTTCTGGATATTCGTTGAACAGCACGACTTGAAAGCCATCGAGGAAAACGAGAATTAATTCGGCGGCAGTGGACCGAGAATCATTGTTGTTTCACATTTTTAAGCATATTCTGTGAACACAGCAAATGATATCTCAGCCTTTTGCTGACTCACCAGAATTATGTGACTCGTCGTCCTCAGACTACATGAAACTCGGTTTCTACGAAGATGTCAATCAGTCAAATGGTCAGGCCACTTGCACGGCAGATGTTTTAGATAAATTAAATGCGTTAAATAAAATGACAGTGTACGTCTGACGCTGCACCACGGATTGGAGCAGTAAATAACGGACAAACACAAATCAACTTTTATCGATATATCTATGTTTCTAGATGGGTGACCAGCGTTCTCAAAGCTGAAAATGTTCGGAGATTTATTTCAAGATGGTAGACCAGGAGATAATGGAAAGCTTAGCTCTGTTTTCTTGACTGATGTATGTTGTACAGACAGGTTAATTGACGTCATTTAAATTAGTTCCTAGTCTCAAATTACGCTGCCTTACATTACGTTGCCAAACTTTGTCGCGCCTGACCTTACCTGATCGTATCTTACTTATATGCAGTAATTTTGCCGTGATTTTCTTAACTTTGTTTTGCAGTAAGTCTTACTAAAGCACCACATTGCCTTACGTCATGTAGTGTATGTGTACTATTTAGATATTTATACAGACCAAATTCAAAAACAGATTATTGCAGTTGAGAGGAATTTAAGATCGACGACTGCATCAGGCGGAACAACTTCGTTGAGGTCAGCGATTTCTAAGGCAGTGTGTTTAGTTGGTTGATTTGGAGACGGTATTACAACCACTGACTGCACTGCCATAGAAACAATTATTACAAACTGTTCACTGTTCACAATCGACATCGACGAGAGACAACAGGGACAACCGATGACCCACTCGATCAGATATGTACCAGAAAATGTTTTATTCAAGAGGACTTCCTCCCTCTCTCTGTCTCTGACAACTGACAACTTTATTTCCAGAAGCACAATGCATATAACAATTAACAACAATTATAACTTGACTATTAGGGGAGAATGTCCTGCTTTGGGTCAATTTTTACATTTTAATGCATATAACTGGTGTTAGTTGTAGTACATCTATTTTGTTGTCATTTTCATAAACAGCAACATCTTATGAATCGAATACGTTATATACTGCGATATTATTGCCATAAGAAACCATTAAAATTTAGTATTTTCCTCACTGGAAAAAATCGTCCCAATGCAGGCCACTATGGCCTGCATTGGGACACTGCATGGAGAGCATTGGGTCAAGCACGGATGTTTTTCTGATCATATTCAATAGAGTGTAACAGATCATATTGCAGTTGAAGATGATATTCTATTTCGCAAAAATATACAGTAAATTATTATTATTTTGTCCATAGGCACTTCAGATCCACCAGGAATTAAAAACTTATTATGAGTAGGGGAGCGTGTCCTGCATTGGGTCAATTTTTTCATTTTAATGCATAAAATTGGTGCTAGTTGTAGTATTTTAAAATATATTGTTACAGAATATAAGTCTACTGAGGTCATAAAATATACAGTAAAACTATTGACTTTGATTTTCTATGAGTGACCTGCGTTTGGACCGTCCCAATGCAGGCCATCAATAGCCGGTGACCTATTTTTTGGGATAATACAAAAGGTAATATGCGTAGGCTATGACCTCCAAATTTCACCATGTGCTTCGCAATATACTGCCCTAAATAGTCCACGGAAAGTTTAGACTAAATTAGCACCAGATGTTTAATGCATTCACTGAGACTGCATGAGTAAAAATTTACTTTTTACTTTTTTTTAATCTGAAAATTTAGATTTGCAGTATCTCTGTCAAAAGCTTTTTAATTCGCGGCATAAGACGCATGATCACTTCTCCACATCAAATACGTTCGCTGAGCGACGCCACACGTGATAATATATAACCACGGCTTAGATACCACCACTGTCCCAATGCAGGACATGTCCCAATGCAGGACATTCTCTCCTACATATCAGTGCATTGGCTAGGGAACAGGGAAGACCCAAAAGGGGCACAAATCAAATATTCGTTTAATATAAATTCAGGTTGACAAAACCGCAAACTGAAACAGATAATCATAGAGTTCGGTTAGTTCTGGGTCGACAAGCCATTAGTCAAACAGTCAAGCCCGCCCAGGTGTTATTCAATATTGTCAATATATGTTCTTGTACAGGAGTCGTGGTATAAAATTTCTATTGTCCTTCGGTGGTAGTTTGTACTCGTGGGCCCGTGTTCGTAGGTTGTAGCTGTGACTTCGAGACTCGGGAAGAAATCTTCTTAGCACGTGGTGCGGGTCAGATGTTATGGCCCTGAACAGGGAATCATCGGCCGCGACGGCCAATTGCTCCGCTGCAGGGGCGTTTGGAGGAAGAAACCCGTTTCGCTTTAGCCTGTCCAGAAGTTTCTCGATCTTGGCCCGGTCGCGTGCCTGGGTAAACCCCACCAAGCCGGCGATGCATACATCAAGGATGCAACTGTGGTCATTCTTGCGACCACATGGATGGCGGGAGGGGGGAGGCCGTGAGATCGCAGGACTCGGAGAGCGTACATAGACGACGCGCAGGACGAGAGTACCTCTGTAAGATGTGGAGTCATGCTGAGGTCAGAGCTGATGGTCACTCCCAGTACCCGGATGGAGTTGACTCGCTCTGCACCGGGTACTATCCGAGGAGGATGAGCTGTGCAGCTCTTTCCCCGCAAGCCCCGCTTAATTAGGGTCACCCCTTTTAACAATAATCATTTATGGCTGGTTAGTCAGTTGAAAGAAAGAAAGGTTCAACTCAATAATGTTCTTAACTAAATAATAACATTGCAATTTACTAAGAAAATCAATATGTAAGAAAGAAAGGTTCAACTCAATAATGTTCTTAACTAAATAATAACATTTGCAATTTACTAAGAAGATCAATATCTAAACAATTCGATGAAACAGTGTTAAATGAAGTATGGTTAATCCTTCAAGTAACTATTCCACAGCTTCTTAAATTGGGTGTATGTGGGTGCATTCCGAATACTCATCGGTACTGCATTCCAAATTTTTGGACCACTACAACAAATTGAAAATCTACGATAATTAGTGCGTGCATATATGACATATAAACCACCAGAAGAAGATCTTGTACAATGACCATGCATCTCTACTACCTTCGTAAAATAGTTTGAAAATGAATCAGGCAGCAAGTTATTGACAAATTTATACATGAAATTACCCAGTTGATAGCGATTTATATTTTCAAAGTTCATAATATTATATTCTCTGTATCTGTATGCCGTGTGGGCGTTAAAAGGATCTCTTGCAATAATTCTAATAGCTTTTTTCTGCAGAACCAGAAGACATTTCAACCTAGTAGAATAGTTTGAGGCCCAGACAATATTACCATAATCAAAATAGGGATTGATTAGTGTATAATATAAATTCCTACGAATATGAATTGGGATAAGGTAAGATATTCTCGCTAGTATACCAAGGTTTCTGGAAATTTTGCCAGCAATAATATTGATATGTTCAGTCCAAGTCAGACATTCGTCAATACATACACCGAGAAATTTAGTGGATCGGGTTTGGGACAGGGAAATTCCATCAATTGACAACTTTGTCTGGAGATCCGGGATTCGTTTCTTCGTAGAATGAAATAGTATAAAGCAGGATTTTTTTATATTGAGTGACAGGCGATTGGTCCTAAACCACTCAGCTAGAATGTTTAATTCAGTATTAATTATTTCAACGAGTCTGGGTAAAGAATCATGTGAACAGAAAGCATTCGTATCATCAGCAAACAAAATAAGTTTAAGCACAGCAGAAGCATTGGGAAGATCATTAATATACAATAAAAACAGTAGCGGACCGAGGTTTGAACCTTGCGGGACACCAATTTTTATCGGTTTTCTAGAAGATAGGGTCCCATTGCATAGCACCTGTTGATACCTATGCTCCAAATAGCTCTCTGTCTCTGTGTCTCTGTATCTGTCTCTGTCTGTCTGTCTGTCTCTCTCTCTCTGTGTCTCTCTGAGAGACAAAGAGAGAGAGAGAGAGTCTCTGAACTCTCTCACTCTCTCTCTGTGTCTCTCTCTCTGTCTCTCTGTCTGTCTGTCTGTCTATCTGTCTGTCTCTGTGAAAATGTCGTCTCTCTCTCTCTCTGTCGCGCACTATACCTATCTACTTTTATGGATTGAGTCTTTCCTCCTCCATGTAGCCCTAAAAAGGTGCCGTTCAAAATCCTTTTCAGTTACGATGACCCAAGTGGCTCTGGTGGGTTTACCAAGACTAGTAGACTATACTTTTTAATTCTTTGCGTATTAAGTCATCGCAGCTTCAGTGCTCTCTAAATAGGACCTAGGGTTTTCCTCAAGGAGGACCACCTGTTAGATGACCGAAGAAGCACAATCAGCGCTCTCTGATGATGGGATAGACTGCAGGTACGGTTGCTGTTCTCGTCCGTATCATTTTAGGAGACCGCAAGAGGAATATTGCGTTGAAACCTTGCGGACAATTCTTATGAGATCTGAAGAGTATGAAAACGACAGTATTGGCTTCTTAACTGCTGACACCAAATTAATTTAAGACCACACCAGATTTCAACAGGCGACCAACAGAAAAGTTAATCGAAGTATATTGACGCGATTAATAATGCGCTTCACGAGTGCGTAAGTAAGTAAGTGGGTAAGTAATTTATCTACCGCATTCGTTAAAGTAAATGAACATAACTGCACAAGCTCACAAATTCCGTGGCAGTACCGCGGGACTCATAGCAAGAAACGCTTGGAGACTGCATGGCATTGTGAATAGTAGAGAATCTATGATAAATGGATTTCCCGTCAAGACGAGGCGTTTCCGCTCCCACATACGTTTAATCATTATGCCATTGCCACTCAGCAGCCAACGTGTAAATTTTAAAAGTGAGTGGCAGCGCATTCAGCCGCTTAAGGGTAGGCCCTACAAATGTAAAAATAGCCCTCATGTGTACATGTCTCATCACATGAGACAAGAGACTGAGTTTAGGGACGTCTTGTGACACATAGGTCTTTGAAGTCTTCCCTTTGGTGTTGATTCTGTGGTGGATGTCTTTGTACTCTGTTTAAGTTTCAGGAGGAGGTGGAGGAGTCTGGCTGGGAACTTGCAATTTATCATCAGTATCTACAGTTTCGCACCTCCAGCGGATTCTTTGGTCGCGCACCATTGCCTTTATTTATTGTTATCTACATCATCATCTCCTATCATCACGAGAAGCGTGGTCCTGCCCTATAGACACAGCATACACACAATGAAACAGACTATGACGTGCTGTCGTCCCAACTTTTTCCCACACATTGCCCCAATGTTGTTCAACATTCCAGCATTTTGGTCAGCACCCAACGTATGCGTGCTAGCACAAGAGGAGATTTGGCTGAGGTGCAAACATGACCACAGCAACTTTAACTTACAGGCAGTGTTTCCGTTAGGGTCCAAAAAGATGACAAATTTACGCCTTGACCTGGAATTTAGCTCATTGCTTTCGACCATTACACCGAAAAATTTGGACAAGAGGAGATTTGGCTGATGTAAAAACGGCCATTTGGGCGTTAACGGAACACTGCTTACAGGGCATATGTTTTAACTTCCCAACTTGTCTTAGTAGCCTACACATGCACTAACGGCCAATGAAGGAGGAAGACTGGACAGGTGTGGCATCTCCCGAACGTACATTCGCCAGGTGACGCCACTGTGTCATGTAGAATGTCTCAGTTAAAAGTTTCTGGAAACGGGAAAAACTGATGCAGCTTCATTACTTTTTAATCACATACCGCTATCAACACTGTTAAGAGGTTTTCCGCAGGCTGGAGCAACGATTCCTCATTATTGTAATGAATTTAGTGTTTTTGTGCTAATCGCTTAGCTAATTGGAAGACTTTGAACAATTTAACGACGAGCGTGCACTAAAACTGACTGGGAAACCAATGCAGCTCGCCGCTAAAGTGTTAAAAGCCTTCCAGTTAGTCTATGTTTTTGGACATTGATGTATACAACGTTCAACGTCGGGGTAACAATTACGTCTGTTCGTCGACTTTCGTCATCTCTAAATTAACTCGTTTCTTTACAAAAGAACAGCATCTAATCTATGAACCTACACTCAATCACAATTTGTGTCTAATAATGTCTAACCATAGCAGACCCTTCCATAAAATCGATTCTTTCATAACAAAACGGCTCCAAGCAATTTAGAACCCTCATGATATCGGTATTGTCAATAAAAACTTCAAACAAATCATTTCCGTACCTAAGTTGGCTACTGTATTTGGTTCAAGGCCGAATATTGCGCAGTGATTTTTTAAAATATAGAACCTATCTCTTACAGTCTTACTTCCAAGGCTCGTAAGACTTTCCAAAGTTGGTAGCATTCGCCAGCTGCACACTATACGACTATCATGCATAGCCTATTGATCTGCTGCTCCACTAGATCTGCCTTTCTATATGTCTTCGCTTTTATATAAAAAAGCCTGTAGTCTCTCTTTCAGCTGAATCAACCATCTTCAATAAACTCACAGTTCATTTATCCGTCAGTCAGTAATGCACTGAAAGTGTCTGGAGTGTTTAATTCTGAATAAACACACTTGACCTCTGAACTAATGCGTGGATGGATTTTCTTCCATTGCCATCATTCAAATAATTTACCCACGACCTCAAGCAAACTTTGGGCCTCAACATCTATCTATCTATCTATCTATCTATGATCTAAAGTTTATATGGCGCCCTTCAAGATAAATACTCAGAGGCGTTCTCGACCCAGGCCCGGTCGACAAGGAACGTCTTTCTCTTATCTACTACCCCTAGCGTTGTAGATATGTCCCCAGCTGCTGCTGATTCTGGCTTATTTCGGGCTATTTGTGGGGATTCATGTCATGTTCTCCGAGGAATCTTCCCACCTACACAGCAAGTCAAATATAACTTACGTCCTAGAATTCACAACTTTAATCTCCCAATCAATGATAAATGTAATTACTACATACCACGTATCTTGTTTAAAGATACATATTAATTGTCTTATAATTATAATTACTTGTATTTGTCTAGAATTATTATCTTTAGCCTGACTGTTTTAGCTAATTGTGTTACTTGTAACCTGTTGCGTTTTGTCAACTGGATTATTTTGAAATTAAACGAATATTTATTGACTGATTGATCATACATAACTCCCTCGGCTCGATTTCTGTAGTCGTCCAACCAGCTATACAGAGTCAGTAGTAAAGGATCAGTATAAAAAATCTAAGTTAAGCTCATTATCCTAGCGTTAAATGAGTTGACATCTTCTCCTGTAGTATTCTAAGAATGCATGAAAGTGTTTAATCTGGATAAATACATGTATAGGCCTACGGCACCTTAAAATTAATAGGCATCTATCTGGATAAATACATGACACCTTTGAAATCTATAGGCATCATAAGGTATAAATATACGGTACCTTTAAAATTAATAGGCATAATTCTGTATAAATATACAACATCTTTAAATTTAATAGGCACCATTCCGTATAAATATACGGCAGGTAGTCATTTGAACTCTTTCGAGTAATGTAAATGTAAATCTTCGAAATTTCTCAGCGCCACACGGAAGCCGCGTCAAGGAAACCAGCTTATTCAATCAATCAATCAATCAATCAATCAATCAATTTATATAGCACCTCTTCAAGGGTTCTACTCAGAGGCGCTCCAGAGCCAGGTCTGATCATAGAGAAAAGTCTTCAGTTGTGTATAGAAGGAAGTAGAATGAGTACGAGGGGAAAAGCGAAGGAAGGATGGTAAGTCATTCCACGTTGTTGGACCAACGATGGAGAATGCTCGGCGCTGCTTAGTAGCAGTGCGGGCAAAAGGGACCAAAAAGTCACCCCTAGAAGAGGAACGGAGGGCTGAGCGACCTGTGAGAAAAGAAGATAGAGTAAAGATGGAGCGTAGATAGCGAGGAGCTGAACCCAATACACATTGCCAAACAAGAGAGCAAAGCCGATACAGGATGCGATGCCGGAGGGGAAGCCAGTGGAGGGTGTGATGGATGTAAGAAGAAACACTACCATAGCGAGGAATGGAAACAACAAGGCGCGCCGCAGATCGCAAGACCCTCTCAATGGAGGATAAGTGGACTTGGGGAAGACCAGTGTAGAGAGAGGAACAATAGTCTAGGCGAGAGCAGACGAAGGCATGGATAAGAGTGGAGGCAGAAGAGGTTGAGAGAGAGAGAGAGAGAGAGAGAGCGAGCAATAACCCTTAGCTGGTGAAGATGGTAAAAGCAGGAGCGAGATAATGAGGAGAGGTGTTTGGAAAAGCTTAGTTCCTGATCAAGGATGACGCCGAGGTTTCGTACTGAGGTAGAGAATGTAATAAGAGGAAATTCTACAGCAAGAAGATTAAAGTCCAGTTTTGCCAGCTGCTGGCGGGTATACCCAGCCATATGAACTGGGTCTTAGTAGGATTAAGTCTCAGGCGATTTGAAGAAAGCCAGGCAGTTGCAAGATACATCAAGCGAACAGCACTCGCAGCATCACTTGCAGAACAATGCAAGTAAGATTGGAGATCATCAGCGTATGAGTGGCTAGAAAGAGCACAGGAAGCAAGGACAGATTCAAGATCGGCTGTGAAAAGAATATATATATAGAGAGAGGGCCAAGCACTGAGCCCTGGGGAAGGCCAATAGGTACAGGGATCCAAGGGGAACGCGACGAGCAAAACACAGTAGATGAGGAGTGATTCATTGTAGGCCTATGACTTGTACCGTGGGACTTCTAACAGTAGCCTAATCCACTGAACCTATAGGTTATATATAATATATATATATTATAAAATTATGGAGCAGTGGCGTAACGAAGGGTTTCAGCGCTCAGGGGCAAGAGTTGATGACTGCGCCCCTTTAAAATTTTCTTGTTGACTTTTTATCGTTCTTGTCATAGTACTTAAAATGTACCACTGAAAGCTAATTTTGGGTCCCCTTTGTGCTACGTCCGGGGGCGGTTGTCCCCCTCTGACCCTCCCTTCGTTACGCCACTGATATGGAGTTCACGTGTGAATGAGGCTTACTTATGAATTTTCCATGTTTCTCTCGGAACGGTCTTCCGCTGCATGTGCGAGATGTTGCATCAGTTAAAAAGCATTCTCAATCTGTCTCAAAACGCTCTTAGCTAAGTCAGTTAGAGACCACATGAAGTTCCTTTGGCAGTGGCGGAACAAATGCACAAGCGTCTCATTTGGCACGATAATATTAAAACTGCATCGAGTGAATTTGAGTGACAATGAGTACGTTTGGCAATACACCATAGCTATAGTCATTTGCGAATCACTTTTGCGTGCTACTTAAAACATATTAATTAGTGCATTAGCCTATCTTTCTTGTTGCTCCATATGTCAAAACGGCATTCATTGCAATTAGTAATTGTTTTTGTTTAACGTGTACAGATATATGATTCTGTCTTATGCGAATGAGACACAGGCTTTGCTCGGGACCACTTGAAGTTCCTTTGGCAGTGGCGGAACAGGTGCACAAGCGCCTCATTTTGACACGATAATATTAAAACAGCATCGAGTGAATTTGAGTGACAAAGACGAGCGGCTATCATCCCTTATATTCCTCAAAAGCAATTCTGAATGAGTACGTTTGGCAATACACCATTGCTTTGTTAAATAAGCAAATAATCTCTGTTCTTGCAGTAGCCATGTGTACTTGTACTCGTACTTGTACTTGAGACCTATGTACTTGTACTTGCAACCTAAGTGGACCTACTTGCAACATCTCTGCTTTTTGCTCAGATAAGCCGCTGCACCAAAGATATCTTTAGCAGGGTTGGGTCGGGAGCGCTCCTGAGTAGATAATCTTGAAGGGGAGCTATATAAATCTCTTAAGTGAATGAATGAATGAATCGTATTCAGGTGTAAGATTGGCCCATTTACATCAGGTCACTCGATGCCACCCCGCCGGCTATCAATCGTGTAAGGAATACATCGGTGTGTATGACACTCAGTGCGCATGCACCTGCCCGCGCTTGCCTGGCCACTTCCGCTCTTCATGATTTAGAACAGCTTGAGTATGCTAAACTGGGATCGCAATGCAGCATGGTTTACTGTAGGGCAGCGATTTACACACTTTCCTTATGAATACAACACTAGCTGCCCTAAAGACCTTTATCGTAAACAAGATAACTCACCCTCTCATGACCTATATTGTAAACAAGATAACTCACCCTTCGAATTATTCAGACAACTAGTGCAATTGTCTTGATTAAACCAGCTTTTTAAATTGTAGATACCGAGATTTGAATTGTCGAGTTAGCAATCAATCAATCAATCAATCAATCAGTTTTTCTTGAATAGCGCCCCTTCCAGAATGATTCATAGGATCTCCCGATCCAACCACGGCTGAAAGTAGCTTCAGAGAGGTATAAAATGTAGATGAAGAGTTCCTAGGTAGGAGACGGCGGAGCTATAGAGTCTAGAGGAAGCCCATTCCAGATACTCAGGTCCACGACCGAGAAGGTTTGTCAGTTTGTTTGTTTGTCAGCAATATGTTAGAGGTTTGGTCTTTCGTTTTAGGTCTATACAGTGTAGATATAGGCCTATATATAAGCTCTAGGTTCAATTAAATTTTGTACAAGTGTGTCGAAATAATCGCAGATGGCCATGACTTCACTCGAAAAGTGTGAGGAAGGTGATATTGCCACTCCACTTTTGATCCCACATGTAAAAATGTTTATGCCTAATGTTTTCCTTTGGATTAGACAGAAAGCGCCTGTGAAGTTTGTCGGGAGAGAAAGGAAAGATCGGAATGACTTAATATACAACGAAAGTAAAAACAGGAATTATGGACTGTCGACTTTCAAACTGACGGCTCTGTCTCGATGAATTTTTTTGTCATACATTATAGAACTTGTAGGGCCTATATATAAAATATAAATGAAGTATTGAATTAAGCCATTGACAAAATTAATATCGGTGACTTTCAAACGGACGGGTCTGTCTCGACGACAGAAAAATGTTGTCATAGCATTATAGAAGACATTACTTATGGTAATATATATAGGCCTACGTAAATATAAGTAAAATATCGCCCTGTACTTTAACGGATCCACATTAAATAACATCATGTAGGCCTGTGTATTGTATAAAAGACTAAACTAAAAGCTTAATAATACTAATAGTACATGATGCTAAGAGTGTATAAATATAAATAAAACAAAGAGCCTTGCTGTTTAACGCAGCAACATCAAATAACATATCATGTATGCATGTAAGACTAAACTAAAAGCATTATAGCCTAATAGTCTTTCGGTTAGATAAATGCAAGGTACAGTTTGTTGAGAGAAGACGAAATTTCTTCATCGCTGATTCAATAACTAATTAGTAACCACTTCAGGCAGAGATGCCTTTTCTCCATAAATTTTGTTCCAACAGGTATCCTGACTGCCTCCAAACACAAATCACCCCGCATGACGTAATCGAACCATATACACATACATGTACATGTATCTCCAGCGCATTCCGATAAATTGTATAGCTTACATCTACAGTAAGAGTATTATACAGAAGTCGATCACACATGTAAGAATGCTAGAATTAACTTGGCGCAATATCATCTCAGATACATAACGAGTCTTGTCAGATTGAATTCTTGGCGTAAAAGAGAATAGACGCTGAATTTGATCTGAATTCCGTTTGATCGTTCCTTGACAGGGACTGCATTTGGTAAACGCTACAACGAACAAACAACAGCAAACGTATTAATTTATGGGCATGTGGGATAGTTTAGCCAATGATTACGATTTACGACATGGTAGATGACGAGTGCAAATTCGCTTAGAGATACAATGGATTTTGGTTTTTCAAATTATTTTTATAATTTAAGAAACAGAATTGTCGGGATAATTGATATTCAATTGACGCGCACACCTTTCCGCCAATTGGATACAATTCTGAACTTCATATAAATCAATTTATTAATACGGTTAATAAATGCGAAATAATAATGAGTAGAATTGTTTTATATTTCATAAGACACATCGGGATTCGGGAAGCAGAAATTATGCAAATTCGTTTAATTTAGGATAACTATAACACGAAAGTATAATCGTAATCGTAAACTCGAGATTTCTAGAGCGCCCACAAAAGCGAAGTCGCGGGAACCAGCTTATTTACAGGCGCAAGTAGGCCTATAGAATTCGACTGACTTTATATGGCCTTCATTAATGAGAACTAATGCCTGGATGATTTGTGTTCTATGATGTCGTTACTGCAGAAGGTTTGACCTATAACGACACAATAAACCTTACCTGCTGTCACTATACGTGAACCACTTGTTGGATCTGTGGCACTTTACATCAGCCGTGTAATGGCCACTCCTTAATGATCCGTAGTGATGGCAGATAGCGAACAAGTCGTATTCATACATTGTCCCTACAAAAGCCATTTAAGCATAGCAGTATGTATAATTATATATGTATTCATGTATGTGTGTATGCATGTATGTATGTATGTATGTATGCATGCATGTATGTGTATGTAAATAAGTATGCATGTCTTTATGCATGCATGCGCACGCAATATACATTATACATACAATAATGCATAATACATACGCATAATCACATATAGCATGTAGCAAGCAATATATCTATAATAATAATAATAATAATAACAGTGACATTCCGGTGGCGCCGTAACGGGCAATGCTGTTACAAGGGCGCCTTTACAGTCAACTAAGTTGGCTGGAAGGCACAGAACAAATCTGAGTTGAGTCCATTTTGGAAGGGCGCTCTATAAATCCTCTGAATGAAGGAAATAAATACATACATCTGGGGCCGGCCGCCGAGAAAGCGCGATCGCCAAAACGGGTAAACAGATATTATACATCGGAGTCATAACCCGGAGGCGGAAGAATTCCCGATGCAGTCTCGCGCAAATACTCAGGAGCGGCCCCATGAAGCGACTTGTACACCAACATACAGATTTTGAATACAATACAATAGAGACTGGCAACCAGTGCAGAACATCACGGAGGAGCGGCGTGACATGATCATATTTTCTCCGGTTGCATAGTAGCTTCGCAGCAGCGTTGAGAACAGCTGGAGGCAATCCAGGTTGGGCGCATCGACCAGTACTGTTGCAAAGCCTGACCAAAGGCGTAGGGCCCCTGGGCAATGTCCTTCAGCTCTATAGGCCCCTATATGCATTCCGGTTGCGCTTCGGGCAATGAAAACTGTTCTTTATCGCCGGCAGTTGGCTGGAAGCAGAGACTCTGAGTAGGTTATTTTGTAAGGGCGCTCTATAAATCCTCTGAATGAATGAATGGATAAATTCATAATACATGCACAATATAAACAGACAATACAATACAATACAATACAATACAATACATAGGCCCCTACATATATACATACATACATACATACATACATACATACATACATACATACATACATACATACATACATACATACATACACTGTTATATGGCCATTTGAGAAGGATTGTGCCTAGTAATTTGAGGCCAGAGCCAGACTCTAAGCAGTTGTGTTAGGTACGTTATGTTTGACAGTGTTTAGCTTTAAAGATGTGATATAAGACTTAGGTCATCTGCATGGCGAGAAAAGAACTCTATATATAAACTTGGAACAGCAATCTAAATAAGCTTGGCATTTAGGTTTGGTCTGATGAGACCCTGTTTTGTGTTAGAAGGTCAAGACTCCGTTAGTAGATGAATTATATATGATATCTCATAAAGGTTACTTTAATTACATTTGGACGTCGTTTTTTGTATATTCGTTTAATGACATTCATGTAGACAGACCGCTACAAGGTACATTTGAGGAAGTAAATTTAGGCTAGAAAATGTTCTATCGTTTTTCACTGAGAAGGCATAGGGCCTACAGGTCTACGGTCTGTAAACTACGCATAAGATATTGCTGGCTGCCTCGCTTCTTAGATTAAGCTTACTGTCAGAGTCATTTCCTGTGAAGGTCGCTTATGGTTGAAATGTTCTGCCATTTGCGAAGCTGCTGTTGTTGAATCCTCATTGTTCTTTTCGGGTTTCGGCTCTATTCATTTTGATGGTATAATTAGTTGTGTGACTCGTGTACTATCGTTTACAGTAATATACTCTATATTTTCTTATTGTAAACCCAAGCGAGAGTGTAATTTATTTAGGGGACCTCGAACAGCATACATACAGAGGCCGAAATACATCCATTCATACATACATCCATTCATACATACATACATACATACATGCATTCATACATACATACATACATACGTACGTACATACATACACACATACAACACATACAATACATACATACATACATACATACATACATACATACATACATACATACATGCATACATATATCGGGAGCGCCTCTGAATGGGAAATCTGGTTGGGGCGCTATAACAAGTACATACAATACATACATACATACATGCATCCATTCATTCATTCATACATACATACATACATACATACATGCTTCCATTTATACATGCATCCTTTCATACATACTTACATACATAGAAACATATATACAATACATGCTTACGCACATACAGTCTATGCAATGTATGCATGCATACAGTCAGCAGTATAATTATTTGCTGTATATTAGCAGTTACACTTGATCCTTCCTTTGTGTGGCTTTTGCAAAGTCTTCCTGTTCAAAAGTCTCATGTGATGAGGCGGTCTTCGGGCTTCGAAAAGCTTTCTATGCCCCGAGTTTCAATTAGCAGAACCCTTCATCACAAAAGGATATATATCTGCTTTGACTTTTCACTTCTACCCTTTTATCTCTTTTCTCTTGATATTCGACGCCAATTGCGTCGCCAGATACTTCACACGAACTTCCGCAAATAGACCACCTGAACATTAGCGCAAATAAATTTAAGTCCGAAACCTGCCACAATATTATAGGTTTATTTTTAAATATTGTTTCAAAACTGCAGACGGTAGGGTTTAGGCCTAATTATTTTCTGGTATGTAAATTTAGTCACTTCGCTAATAATTATTATAGGTAATACATCTTCTTGCATACGCTGCTGCACAAAGTGCCTAACTCTACAGCAGAATAAACCCACATTCTGTCGTGAAAAACAATAGGACTTCCGCATTATAGGGCAGAATAAATTGTGTTTACCCGATAGGTCTTTCATCTGCAGGCCTCTCAACGGCATAGAGATTTCTGTGTCTAATTTTTCTAGTTGTGAGAAGTCTGTGCGCTGAATATCTAAACAAAGCACGAAGCTAAGGAAATCGTATATACATAGAAAACACATTATCAAATTCAGTTAATACACTGCATCATTAAGGGCCAGATGAACCAATGAATTTCCATTTCTAATTTCATGTTACATTTATAGTAGTTATTGGGATCCATAAATGGTTAAACTTTCGTAATAATAGGCCTAACAATGACCGAGGGATAGTGCAATCGGAAGAGACAAAATATTTGTAGACAGTCATTTTGGTGTCACCCTCTGAGGTGCACCCGGTGCGGCCCGCAACCCTCGCACACTCCTAGTGACGCCACTGGTTGAAAGGCTCCCTACTTGAGACAAACTATCTGTCGCGAGAAGTTAGTTTAACATTGCAAACGCTGAACTGGAAATGGAAACAGATTATAAAAGGATACGCAGAATGAGAATAGGTGGAAGCTGCATGAACTGGGTTCGAAGAGTACACTCCTTCAGTTCACCGGAGCATTCCAGGCACATCTATATACACATAATTAAAGTAAGAGACTCGCAGTCAGTGTCATCAGATATCAAAAAAAGGTTTATAACAAAAAATCTAGATAATAAAGTTTTCCGTATATTTATTAAAAGATTTCGTGATCGTAATCGTCTTCAGAAGTTCAAACTCTCTCATATATAGCGCAAATTTTATTTGGCCTATAAGTGACTAGGTCTATTCTTTCATTCGAATTGTTTGCAAAAATATATTGCTATACAATTATTGCATTGACAATTCTTAGTGAAAAAACAGTAATATTTAGTATTACTTATTGTACTGGCGACGATCATGATGAATATATGAACAGTAATAATAATAATAATAATAATAATAATAATAATAATAATAATAATAATAATAATAATAATAATAATTTCTTATCTGGACCCTAGCAACCGGAGACCCGAGGGAGTCGTCTTTTCTCTTTCAACGACTCTCTATAAACGTCCAACGCTTCAATGCCGTCGCGTTCCGGGGAACCTTTTCGGACAAAACGACTGACAACACCATTCCAGAATAATAATCTTCTCCAGCAGTCTCCGGACTTTTTAGGCCACCTGAGGGATCCTTGATACCTCGGGTAAAAATTTTAAAAAAAATTTTAAAAATAAAATAAAATAAAAAATAATAATAATAATAATAATAATAATAATAATAATAATAATAATAATAATAATATATAATAATAATAATAATAATAATAATAATAATAATAATAATAATAATAATAATAATAATAATAATAATAATAATAATAATAATAATAATAATTATAATAATAATAATACTTCCTAGAATTTTTAATCTTTATCCTAGAAACATTTTTAACCTCTCTGTTCTATAAATGTTATTGTTAAAAGGGGTGACCCTCGAGCCAATGCACTGATATGTAATAGTCAAGTTATAATTGTTGTTAATTGTTATATGCATTGTGCTTCTGGAAATAAAAAGTTGTCAATATCGATGACTAATTTCTACCTCAGATTAAGGACACAATAATGACAAAAACGAAGCATAGAGTTGACTCTATTGTGCTGATAACTGTTTCGCATACAAAGCAACATGAATTCGGTCTGACCTTGGTCTAAAAATCTATGCATGCTGATTTAACCCTCGAACAACATCTCTGGATTTGAATACTAACTGCCTTGTTATCTCCGTCCATCCGTTCTTCAGCCAGGAAAATCTCGAGGCAATCGGAAACGGAGACCGATCCCGTGTCACGGCGGTTCTACGTGCATTAGAGAAAATTATTCAAACACCAGCGACATGAGACCAGCTGCTGCTGCAACTCTCGACCTACTTGGCAAAGGTCTTAGATGCACAACAGGAAGCATAGATCGAAATTACTGCTATTATGCCTCAGAAAAGCTATCTGAATAATGATGATGGCGAATATGACATTTATGGTTGGTGCAGCGAAGACAGGAACTACGTCGATGATTGTGAGAATAATGATAATGATGCAACAGTTGTTTTTACAGTTACTGTTCTATGATCCTATCATATGCCAGTCGTTAAACCATAGCTTAGTGTTGTTAGGTCGGGAGCGCTCTGATGAAACTCCGTTAAAAAGGCGCTGTATAAATCAGAAATACAAATACAAGTACAACTAGAATTAGGCCTACTGACGATGAGAAGAAGGAAGATGAGGCCTGCGTCTTACGATAATATTTTGCTTTTTATTTAGGATTGTTAATGAACAAAAGGTTAGTTAAGTTGAAGTATTCGATAACTGATTACATATCTTTATCAATAATAATTAGCTTTTGAGGCTGAGTATGAAGATAAATATATTACCCAGGTTTGGGGCTTAAAATGAAATAAATTTGTTTAGCTTGTTTGGGACATGATTAGCGTCTTAATTGTTCAAGTTTATAGTCGCCTTATAAAGCGTTTCAATAGACAATGAATTCACACTGCAACATCATTGTAGGCAACTACTGACTTCTGGTATTGACAGGGAAACGGTGAAGAACGGTTGGTTGTTGTAGATATTGTGATCACATTCAAATAAGACACTGTTCTGTAGTTTGCCACTAAACTGTTCTGCAAAGACAATGCGACGTAAATGAATGAAAGTAGAATAACACTCGGCAGGCTGGGTTATCCGCACAATCTAATATTCTGCATAAAGATTAAAAACCAGAATTGCTTAAAATTAGTCCTGCTTCCAACGCATTGGAAATAGATAATTAACTTGGCCAAAAACTTTACGTAAACCGAAAGTTGTTACGGTGTTTGAAAATGAGATGCTATATTTTAAAATGCAGAACAGTGGACTGGCAGTTATGCACTGATGAATAACTATCCTTGCGATAGCTTCTTAGTTTTCTAGTGAAAGGTTATGCAAAATTCTAAGCATGGTGGTACCAGTGCAGCGTTTCGATTCTTTTTCACAAACATCACATGATTTCAACATGGATGAAAAGACGAGACCTGTAAAGGCGTCCTGCCCCGAGACCAAGACGAGGCCGACAGGCTGGGTATACGTCTCGAGACCTTCTCGAGACCTAGACGCTGAGACTGGCACTATACATCCTAGCTGACGTCATGCAGAGCTAAAAGCAGAGGTGGAGACCATAGCCACATGCAAACAGACGCTGAAAGCAGCTACAGATTGTCCCGCACGTCATAGAGCCGGATTTTATTGCTTCCCGGATACAATCTTCCTAAAAGCTCTGTGGTCCTTCTTTATACTGCTGATGTCTGCTCCTTGTTGACGTCTCAGGGGCTTCTACACCAACTATTTGCCGATGATGTGCAAGCCTACATCCACACCCATTCAGCTGATGCGGTGGCTACTGCGAGTCAGATGTGTCTGACTATGGATGTCCTCTCTTCTTGGATGGCCTCCAATCGGCTACTCTTAAATCCCTCTAAAACACAGCTCATTTGGCTGGGTAGCCGTAGACAACTGCAGGGTATCGACTTTCCTCAACTTACTGCTTTCCTCACATAACCTTTTCCCTCACAGTTCGTGATCTGGGACTTTCTCTTGACTCCGAGCTTACTTTGTCTCAACATGTGAACTCAATTGCACGGAGTTGTTATCAGCTTCGTCAGCTTCCAGTGGTCTCTCGCTCTCTCTCTCTCTCATGATGCAGTTGTGGTCCTTGTTCATACCTTTATCACTAGTCGAATTGACCACTGTTCCTCACTACTTGCTGGCCTTCCCCTTGGTGTTTTGGGGCGACTAGATCGAGTTCTACGCTCGGCTGCTCGGCTTATTGGACGGCTTCCTAAGTACTCTCCTGTCTCTGCATACATGCGTGATGTGTTGCATTGGCTGCCTGTGTCTCAGCGGATCTCATATCGCATTGCTGCTCTGGTTTCTCGTTGTGTTCTTGGCTGCGCTCCATCTTACTTGCGTGATCTTTGCCGCCCAGTGTCTGATGTTCCAGCGCGTCGGGTGCTTCGCTCTGCGACGAAGGGTGAGTTCCTTGTTCCACGGACTCGCTTGGCTATTAGGCAGCGCCGTGCTTTCTCGGTTGTTGGCCCTTCCATCTGGAATGACCTACCACTTAAGCTCCGTTTTTTACTTGTAAGCCATCTGACAGGGTTCTACAAGTCCCTCAAGTCTTTTTTCTTTAGTCGTGGCTGGGCTGGGAGCGCTCCTGAGTAGTTTCTTTGAAGGGGCGCTATATAAATGCTCTGAATGAATGAATGAATGAATGAATGAATGAATGTTGTACGATCTACAGTAATCAACTATACTCGATAAAGTAGCGTTCGCTAAAATTCTTATTTCAACACTAATTTTACCTTTATAGCAGTTTTCGGTGTCTTCATCGTTCGCCAAGAAACTGCATTAGACAGATAATGATTAATAATTATGTACATCCGTTGAGATAATCTGAGGCTATTTTAACGGCTCAGATTTCTACGCATTCGTTTCAAGTTCGCTAATTGCTGCCTCATCAACTAACTTTGCCAAAATTACATAGACACCAAAATAGGTTTCCTCAATTAATGAAAGTGGCATTTGAGCGGCCTCTAGGCCTATCTTCATACGAAGGATTTAATTGCAGCACCAATATTACAGGTGTTAAGGTGGATTACGAGAAAGAAGTGCTTCGATGAAACGTATCATAGACAACATAGATTGGAGTTACCTATTCTTAGTAATTTACAATATAATACAATACGACATGATATCATATCATATTATATTCTAATATTATAGTAAATAATATAAAATAATATAAACTACAATAATATAATATTAATAATATCATATTATATTATTATACTATTATAATATAATATTATATTGATAATATATTACATTATATATATTTTATATTTTATATCATTTTATATTATACAACGCAATACAATACAATATACTTTAATTTAATTTAATTTAATATGTAAAATATAATATTATATAACACAGAAAAAGAAGACAATTCCCTTAAGCTAGGCCTGCCAGCCTTGGGTATGAAGTGTTAGCGACTTCATTTTCTTAGCCTCGGCATATGACGGCGGGTGGCCAGTCCTCTTCCTCGCCGTCCTATCTTCCCACCGACTGCAGTGTATGATCTGTGAACTCATTATGGCTGAGTTGGCGAGGGGGTACACGCGGAGCAGAAATCTCGAACCACTTTTCTGCCCTTGCGAAGATTTGAACCCCGACCTCTCGACTGACAGTCCAGCACGCTAACCACTACACTATCGAACACCCCAGCATAACATAAAATAATGAGACACAACACAATATAATACATTGCAATACAATACAGTGCCATACAGTAAGCTTACAACGTGACACGATATTATAACAGAGAGGCATAATGAAGATTATCTTGCGACGCGGACGCGCGGATATTTCCTGACCATTATTTCCTTGTATAGCCTACGGAGGATAAGGAGGAGGCGACAACCTGCAGTGACATCATAAGTGGATTTTCGCATCCCTTGAGAAATCCGTAGGGGCTCATTAATTTTGCAGGATAAAACTGTTTTAAAGGGGTGGTTCAACTCAGCGATAACATAACAAGAATAGAACCAAATAACGTCACTGCTTCAAACAGACAGAAAGAGACGCACACATGCAAGAAAGACACACACCCACACATGCACAAAGAGAAATTATATAGGGTCTAATTAATGAGTTACTTTTTCAGTTTCTTGTTCATTTCTCCCAGAAGATAAAGCAGTAGTTCATGTGCATCTTGTTGCCTGAATAAATAAACCACACGTCGTAATCGTATCTCGAGATTCGTACAGCGTCCAAAAAGCGAAGTCCCGATAACCAGCTTATTTACAAGCGCCTGGTCAAAGCAATATTGATGGGCAGAGGGGTTAAAATCGGTTTCAGTTCAAAATCGAGAGGAGGCAGGGAGGCAGACGGTCAGACGACTACAGTGGATGCAGGGAGGTAAAGAGAAGTGGAGGGAGGTAAAGAGAAGTGGATGGAAGTAAAGAGAAGTGGAGGGAGGTAAAGAGAAGTGGAGAAGTAGATAGGATTTTTGAGAGAGCCGTGTTTTCAGTTGTGAGTGAAAGACCTGCGGAGAGATATAGCGAGAGGTGAGGTTTTGGCGAATTATACATTAATAACTGACTTGAGATATTATATGCAAGTATGTTATGTATATAAATATATAATACAAATGTATATAAATATATAGGATGTTCGTTTTCTCTTCAGATGGTTACAGAAATAAATGATTGATTGATTGATACACATGAATGCATAAGTTATATATATATATATATATACATATATATATATATATATACATATATACATATATATACTGATTACTGAAACATATACTTTACGCATATCTACAGAAAATCGCTTCTCGAATAGAGACTTGTAATCTAAACCGAACGTCTAACCCAAATACAAAGAGAGTGATTCAGCACTAAACTTATGAAAATGGAAATGAAAGGTATGGGCGCAATACATAATGGGTTGTGGAAAGTTATTTTAGACGGAGAGAGCGGGTGACGGAAGGAAGGATTGAGAATATTTAATGTAGAGAAACACACAGGATGAGGAAAAACTTTTGGAACTGACTGGTGGCTGGCAAATCGTGAAGAGAATTTTGCGATCTGAGCTCGAAGGTGTTGAGGGCTGATAGGGTCCCCCACACCGCCAGGTTCCGACAACCACGACATCACCCGGAAAAACTCTGTAAAAGACAGCAAAAATAAGCTATACAACATAATTTCTAACGCAACTCCTAACCAAGAATGATCATTAGCGCATTACATAGCCAACGGGAAAAGCCATTGCAAACATGCACTTAATCTTTCGTGTGTCTGTCGTCTAATGCATGGTTGTGAGTCGAGACTCCAGGCAACCTGTCCCAACTCCATCTGAGAAATATCGCTAATATCGCTAATCGTTTATCGTTGTTGACCTGACGCGAGCGGAGTCTTGGACGAGTTGAATCCACGTACACGTGCATACTCATAGACTTATTCTGCTGTAATATGTAGTAGGCACTGTTCCCTCTAAGCTGCGCGGCTGCGCGGCCGCGCAGCTCATTAGAAAATGCCGCGCAGCAGTTTCAAAATTCCGCGCACAAGTTTTGGTAGGAAATACTTATGAGCTAAAGTTTTGCTTAACTTAAAGTAGGCCATTGAATTATTAACCTACTTACTTATCTTTAAGTCAACGGAAGGTCAAGATCTGTGTGCGGCCGCAGCTGAGCATACCAGTCTGTATTAACAGATAAGTGATCATACGAGGGGAGTTGACACTTCATAATGCATATCCAGTATCTGTCTGTGTCGGTCAACTGGAACGTCCGAATTCTGCGTTCACGCGTAACCAGCTTGGCGCGCCAGATTAATTAAAGGGGATGCTGATGCTTGTGAACTGCCTTGCCGCCAGGCTGCTGCGCCTGCTAGCTAACGAGCTTCCAACAGGTGATGCCGTAACCGCCCGTATATATGGCCAGGCCTGTGTCACACAGAAGGTATGTCAATCAGATTAATTATCTGTGTCGAATTCCACTTTGGATGTTTAAACCAGTTTCATACAGCATAATATTTCTGTCACTTATGTGTCATTAAAAGTAATCGATGTCGAAACGTAAAGAGAACGGGACTATTATTGGATAGTTTTGCAAAGAACAAAGTGTAGTTCAAAGTTTTAAACCGAATGGCTTAGTGAGCTGGTATACATAGAGACAGAACTTGACGATGAGGATAAAGTCTTTCAAGGCTTTGGATTGGAAGTCAATATCGACAGAGTTTTTTTAACTATGGTCGTCGCAGAAAGATAGGCGACAGAAACTTTAGCGTTCAGCATTATTTTAGAATAAGAACTACATACATGTACATGTACTATGTAGCCTCCTACATTATGAAGGTATAGTTTCGGATTCGTAAAACTATTCGTGATTTCTAAGCCATACATCTTCTTTAATAAAAGACATTATTACAAACGGTGTCTTTAGTCAGTATACTGTAGTCTGCAGTTACAATTTACCATCACAAATGTTTCTTTAAAAAATGTTTCTCAGTTTTATTGCTCACGCATAAAATTAGGCTGCTCAAACAACCGCCACGTGCATACTCATAGACTTATTCTGCTGTAATATGTAGTAGGTCTATAGGGTCTACTATACGTTACTGTAGGCCTATAGGCCTATGTCAGAAATAATGCTGTCTGTGTAAGAGTAATTATAAAATCGATCCTGACCTTGTGTAACCCTCATTTAAAGAAAAGAAGAAATGTTGGTTTATAAAAACTTATCAATAAGAGCGCCCGACTGGTTTTTCGAAGAGTGTGCGTTTAGGCCAACAGAGTGACTGAACTGAACAATAGTTTGCTTCATGAACATTTTTGTGGTGTTTCTTATGGATTTTTGGGCTGCTGATCACGAAAATCACTTTCGCATTTTTTTTATCACGTACCGCTTTTAATATCGCCCTTTTGTAAGTTGATTTCATTACGCATTTTCAGTCAAATAATAAATTTTGTTGCCCCAAAGTAAACTGTTTTGTTTAGTCCAGGCATACCTGGACATGCAGGTTGTACAACGTGAAATGGAAATTTAAGGCTTAAGCATGACTGGGCAATGTGGGCATGCATAGTATTAGTTAGGATGGACGCTGGCAGTACAGGCTTTAAAAGCAGCTCAAATACACCGGTGATAATGATGGACTTATTACGTCCGTATCAGTTTGTAGGTATATGTTGATGAACATATTCTAAGGCCTAGATGGCATCGATTCGTTATAGCAGAAATGTCTCGCCAATGTGGCACCGACCGCGATACATTCATTCATTCATTCATAAATTCATATAGCGCCCCTTCAAGGTAACTATTCAGAAGCGCTCCCAACTCCCGCCCGGGCAAAAGGATAGGTTTTCATATGGCCATAAAACTTATCAGTAAGCCTACACGATCTAGGGAACAGGCGTAGCTATCGATGGAGGCCATTCCAAACCCTAAGCCTGCCACAGAGAATGCGTGGTTTTGCATAGTTTCTGTGCGGGCAAACGGGACCATTAGACATTTCAAAATCCCGTCTCAGCTGAGCGAAGGAAACGACTACCCCGTGCCCCGATACCGGCTGACAGCGTTCTGTTATGTAGGTTGGTCCAAGGCCAAGCTGGCATCGCCAGATAACAGGGACAACTTTATACTCGATGCGCTGTCGGACAGGAAGCCAATGCAGAAACTCCAACATATATCTGGTGCCATGATCATATTTTGGTATTTGGCCAATAAGGCTCGCTGCAGCTCGCAGTACGCGATCAAGACAAAATAACCGGATAGCCGACAGACCAGAATAGACCGTTAAACAGTTACTGTAATCAAGCCGTAAGGCATAGACAAGAGTAGCTGCAGCGCTTGCTGTAAGCGAACGTGCAACAGTACGGAGCTGACGCAATTGGCAATAACAATCACGACCAAGGCGAGGCAAATGTGGCGCAAAGATACGATCCTGATCCAACAGGATACCAAGATTTCGGGCAGTAGCTGAAAACTTGTATACGCATGAACTTTAATAGCCAAGTCATCCAAGTTAAGCTTGGCAAGCTGCTGCCTAATACTCAGCCACAAATGTAACATTCTGTAACATTTGTGGCCAGTATACGCCTAAGCCTCAAAGACGTTGCATGACTTCACTTATTAAGAAAGCGTATGAGCTCTACTTCGGTTGTAAATTAGGTGATCAAGACAAACCGTGGGCTCCTCACGTTTGCAGTGAAACATATGCTGTCGAACTGAGAGCTTGGCTCACGTTCGCAGTCCCGAGATTTACAGAGAACAGAAGAATCACGTGACTTCTGTATGACCAGTGTCTCTGGATTCTCTGCTAAAAATAGGAAATCTGTTAAATCTCCCAATCTGTTTTCATCATTGCCGCATGGTGACAGTTTGCCAGTACTGAAGCAACAAGAGGTATTGACTATTGAGCCAAGATGAGACGAAGATGCAACAGTGCACGAGTTGGGAGTCGAAAATAACAGTGACCTAGATGTTGAACCGTCAATGTCCGGTGAGTTTAATCTGAAAACAGTCAGAATTAATGACCTGGTCATGGACTTATGTTTATCGAAGGAAAAGACTTAACTACTTGGTTTGAAACAGCAAGGGATGGGGTTTATCGTTGCGAGGAACGATAATTTCTGTCTCTGGGACCCGTCAAGAATTATAGTGAGGAATATCTTTGCGAAGATTGACAACCTCTGTTTCTGTACTGACATTAATGTGTTGTTCACGGCTTTGAGTTGTGAGCACGACTCACAACGTTGGCGGTTTTGTATAGATTCGTCACTGTTAAACCTGAAAGCTGGCTTGTTACAAAGTGGCAGTATCCACTAGGGACGTAATTTCAGGTTTTTCAGAGGGGAGGCAACAGGTTTTTCATGGGGCAAAACTTGGCCAGATTGTTAAGTTTCGTATTTACATGCAGTATAAGCTACATGTGCAAAACTGTGGTTAAATGATCTAATATGTTTTTTTTCTTGTTCTTATTTATTTATTTCTATGTCTGATTTTCTGCTGTCCTAGACTCCTAGGAATGAACAAAGATATATTATTTAATCAAATACACTGACATGCATATAAATAGTTGATATTTCCATCAAATTCAGGGGCATTTGCCTCCCCAGTCCCCACTCAATGACGTCTCTGATGTCCACCCTTCAAAGCCTATTGACTGTTCAGTGCGCATAAAAGAAACCTACGAAAACATGGAACTGTTATTGAAATACAAGCAGAACAACAACTACAAGTGGAACATCTTTGGCGATCAATGCAAAGCTAGCAGGAATCCCGCTCGGATATACCAAGTACTGCTCATTAACAAACTGAACAGCCGTGCTAACGAGTCTCATTACATTAAAAAGAGCTGCCGCTCCGGAAGCGCTTGTTTCCTGAGCAGAAAAGTGTGGCACATATTATGAGCCACTTGTCGACACAACAAATATTTCTGCTTCCTCTTCATTTAAAAATCGGACTGATGAGAAATTGTGTGTTAGCGACGAGCAATGAATGCGAAGGATATCGAAAACTGATAACGTTATTTTCTAGAATAACTGACCACAAGATTAAGCACTCCAACACGTGTTGACAGTGTTGTATCAATTACAATGCAAATGTAATTCAATTATAATTGCTATTACATGCTTGTAAATGTAATTGAATTACAATTACAATCACTTGATTGTGAAAGTAATTGAATTACAATTACATTTTGATTGTAATTCAATTACCAATTACTTTTCAATTATTCCTTTAAAATTTGCCAAATGATTTAGAATTTGTTTCGATAATTTTTAATGTGCTCTATTTTAAAACTGAAACATCCAATGGGCTAATGGCCTGTATATTGTAATCTATACATTCAATTGTATTAAAAGTTTGTCAAGTCTGATCCATTAAAACAAGTTAGAGTAATTATTTGATTTTAGGAGAAAAGTTTTTCAAAATGATAGTCTGTTAGAGAACTTAGTTGATTGCGCCTGGGTGAGGTAGTCAATTTGTCCAGCAGTGCTGAAAAGATGCTCAACTGAAGATGAAGATGGCAGCTCTGTTATCTGTAGGCAGCCGCAGTAGGCTAGCTAAGAATGAGTGCATGACTGCATGGATAGTCTGATAGTGATAGTTAGCCCTTGCATTTAGGGTCTATCAAAGTGTGCTGTAAGATTGTAAGAGAGGTGTAAGGATAGAATAATGTTCACAAGTATGGTGCCATGCAACCACAATGCAGAGCAGTTTATTCAATTAAACGGGTGGCCCGGATCAACCCGGCAGTCTGGCATCTTTGCTGACTTTATGAAAGTAATTCGTAATTTACACTTCATTCAATTACAAATTACATGCAATATTGTAATTGAAATACAATTACAATTACTTGACTTAAAATGTAATTCAATTACAATTACAATTACTGAAATTGTAATTCAATTACGTAAACACGTACATGTATTTTAAGGAAGAACAACACTGTTGATGCACCAATCAGACACATGATCAATGACAAGCGGTTCGAAGATCTCTTAACGGGTCAGAAAAAATTTTATGGAAGGAGAGTTTGCTTTGCAATTGCAGAACACCATCCTACGCCCCTCTAGTTAACAACAGGCTTTAAGCACACGAAACCAGGAACCGTAATATATCGCTGAAATATTAATTTTCTGCATGCACACTCGAACTTCTTCCCTGCTAATATTTTTACAGTCAGTGACGAACACGGTGAAAGGTTTCACCAGGATATTGCGACGATGGAAAAGCGGAATATCAGGGCAACCCATCCATGCTGCACGACTATTTATGAACAATAAAACGAAAAGCATCAGATGCTGAGTACATATGAAAATCAGCAGCAAAACACTTTTCGCTCAGTTGAGCTAATAAAAGACGTCAGCTTCATTTTTTATTAAAAAATATCATCTTTATTAAACACGTACGATAAATTCTATAAAAGTTAATTTGGTGTTTTTCCAAATTCCGACGCGATACGCTCAATTTAAAGCTTTATTTGTTTTCAGATTGAAGCTGTCAATCATAATCACCAAACATTTTCAGGAAGAAAAACTGTTGAAGAAAAAAAATGTCCTTATAATAGGCTGCCTTGCTAGTAAAACAGCCTTATTCAGTTGACTGAATGACGTTGGTCTGCAAGTGTGTATGAGTGTGTGTGCGCACGTGTTGGGGTGCTGGATTTTTAAAGTGAGTCTCTCTCTCTCTCTCTCTCTCTCTCTCTCTCTCTCTCTCTCTCTCTGTCTCTCTCTCTCTCTCTCTTCTCTCTGTCTCTCTGTCTCTGTCTCTGTCTGTCTGTCTTTCTCTCTCTCTGTGCGTGTGGGATTTCTATAGGCTATGGAAACAGCGGTGTTGTGTTCGTCGTCTTGTAGAAAGATGCTAAGTTGACCAAACTACTCGGCTTAGTTCTACGATGCAAACGCGTCTTGACAGAAATTGGCGCATAATAAAAGCCAATTTTTCTTTGCAAATTCGTCGTAGAGGAAGCGTTGCCATGACGACACTAACAACACCTTTAGTAAGACAATAGGCAAACGAAGTCAACGATATGCAGGCGGATTATGTGCGCATACACACCACCTGTCTATCTGCCCGTATCTCTGCGTGTATAGGCCTATGTTTGTTTCTAAGACCGCCCGCCGTTCAACCTGTATTCATACTCGCAGACAGAACAGTTTTTCTGTAAGTCTGTTTTTATGTCTATATATCTCTACTATGCGAACCTTTTGTCTGTGTGCGTACCTTCCTGTGTGACATATGTAGACTATGTCAGCTTTTATGTTTGCCTGTATGTCTGTCTGTATAGATCTATCTGTCAGTTTTAACCTTTGGTTCAGCGACGGTTGTTTTGACCAACAGCAATTCTAAGGTTCAATGCTCGTTTTCATACGGTGTTAGCTCCATTTTTTATGATTTATGCATCTAAAGTCACGACACGCGACTTTAATGACCGCGTTACTAAGCTCTGCTCTCAAGTTTATTGCTCCATTCGACCTAATTACTTGGGAGATGGAAGATGGTTTCCATTTAATTAGCCAGGGCTAGGCAAGATTACAGTAGATTGCATTAAAGTAAACTAGAATAATCTCGAGACTTATTTAGACCAGGATAAGCAGGTTGATTAAGATTACAATAACAATCTAGAAAGTAATTTAAACCATGATAAAGAAGACATGGGCTTAGAAGGCAACACTACTAATGAGTTACAACGAATGCGATATATCAAGGGTCTTCACACATAGGCCTACATACATACATACATACATACATGCATACATACATACATACGTACATACATACATACATGCATACATACATACATACATACATACATACATACATACATACATACATACATATACATACATACATATACATACATGTAATTGTACTTCAGAAGCGGGCTGTACGGATAATCGCAGGTAGCTCCTTTAATTCTCATACTAATCCAATTTTTCATGACTTTAATATTTTGCCTGTTGAACAAATTAATAAATTACAGATTAGTGAATTTATGTTTCGCTTTACTCATAATTTACTCCCCTGTGCCTTTGCAGGCTATTTTTCTAGTACGTCTGACCTTCACGATCACAATACTAGATCGCGGGGCGCTTACAGAGGGAATTTTGCTCGCACTAACTCTCGACTGTTCTCAATTAAATGTGTCGGACCTTCTGTTTGGAATAGTCTATCTCATGCTATCCGTAGCTTGCCTAATCTGTCATCATTTAAAAAATCAGTACGTGCATACTTAATCGATCAAAATGAATAAATACCATATGATATTCTGCTTTAATAGTTAAGGTTTTTTTGTCTTTAATTGCAATACGGTTCTGCATTACTAGTCAAGGTTTTTGTCTTAATTTTTCATTACGGTTCTGCTTAAATTTTCAGTTCTGTTTACTAGTTAAGGTTTTTGTCTTAATTTTTACATTACGGTTCTGCTTAAATTTTTCAGTTCTGTTTACTAGTTAAGGTTTTTGTCTTAACTTTTACATTACGGTTCTGCAGATAAATTTTTCAGTTCTGTTTACTAGTTAAGGTTTTTGTCTTAATTTTACATTACGGTTCTGCTTAAATTTTCAGTTCTGTTTACTAGTTAAGGTTTTGTCTTTATTTTACATTACAGTTCTCTTTATGCTTCATAGTCCAGTTGGACTTATAACGGTCAATCATTTGTCATTCTACATTTGTCTCATGGTACAAGGTGACCCTAATAAGCGGGACCATGGTCCCTGCTGGGTCTTCCTGTTGTATCCCTTGCAATGTTACTGGTTACTGTGTTAAGTGTCATTATGTTGGTTGTACTGGGAACAATAAACGATTGATTGATTGGACATGCATACATACATACATACATTCATATACATACATGCATACATACATACATACAAGTTGCACACATGATGAACATAAATGCATACTTACATATTTATATACATTAGTGTGGTCCAAAAAAGCTTTTTTCTCGAAAAGTCAAGATTAGAACCCACCATTGCAGTCCATCTATTAAAAAACTAGCATACTGAAAATTTGAGCAAAATTGAACAATATTTAGAGGTTGCGCAAGCCACCCAAAGTTATGTTATGTATACATGAATTCAGCACTGCGCCTTGATGGCAAACAAACATCAGTACAAAGGCGTGACAATGTATTCACCGTTTCAGCGTTTAAAGCCTGTGATTAAATTTATCATTTTGGGTAGGTCAAATGCTAGTTTTAAAGGGAAAACTTTATAAATATTTTGAGTTGTCTTCATTGAATAGAAGTTTCAGCACTGAGAGCCGCACCATCCAAACTTGCCAGCAATGTGGTCTTGTTCGAGTCAGGAAATTGATTGCGATGCGCATTAACAACTTGAAGCCAATACTGTTTCTGATCTTCGTCAATTGTCAGGATTGAGTTGTACTCATGGATTAGCTTTACACTTCTCTCTGCGGTATCGTTGACTACTTTAAGTGCTGCCTGTGATTCAAGGTAATCTTCATTTTCATTCCAGCTTTCCGGTGGAATGCTGTAGTGGTGACCTGTCGAATTTCTTGGTTTCTGTATTCAGTCAATTGCAGAAGCCGAGACAGGACAGGAAGTTTGATACCATGCTTGGACGTACACATCACAGACAAATAGAAGGAAATTGAAAATACCCCTGTCATCAACTGGCTTCAGTTTAAAAGAGATCAAAACATTTTACTGATCGAAACATCCACATCTGTGATGAATAAAACTCCAGGCTCTATAAAGTGAATTCCTTGAGTTAGTGCTCCACCAAAAAAAGATGATTACTAATTCAAGAGGCTCGTTATAATCATCTCTTTGATGATTGGCCGCCAGCTTTGTTTCAGCAAAAGCAATAACTCGCTCCCCGAAATCAGTAGGCTAATCCACTGCTGTCTTGAATCTACTCGAATTATTTCGACGCCAATAGTCAAGAAAACGGTGAAGTATTAGAATGTCTGGACCAGTTGAGGAAGCAATTTTCGTGACACTGAATGCCTTTTCAGCAGCAATTAACATCACGTAGTGACGACCTGCTAGATGAAGTAAGTTCCGACCAAGTCCCTTTTCTATCAGAGTTCACGTCCCATCTTTCTGTCCAGTATTGCTCGTTGTGGTGTCAAAGCACATCCCTCTTAATCTTCCTTCTCAGCTACCAGTCATCTGTGTAGATGATCACGGCGCTTGCCTGAGCTTCTCCAGTGCCTGAGTTAATCTTCGGGACACGAAGAAGTTGCTCTGTTCCAATGCCAGACACAATCATTGGCAGCCGATCTACCTTCTCGCAGCCAGTGATGTCGGGCAACAGCTTACCATCTCAATGAACAACCATTGCACAATCTGGAGAGCATTCATTTTTTATCATAGAAGCACGCTCTTCTTGATAAAATCTTCAAGCTTGGCGAATAGAACTGCGACTCATATGCGAGTCCCGAACTTCATGTCTGAGATTGAACAGTTGCAGCCAATAGATGTGGGTGTGTTGCTGCCATGTTAATGACTTTTGTTTGATCCATAGCTGCAGCTTCCTGCTTTGACACAGAGGCTCTCTTGCTGAGCTGTGTAGATGAAGATTGTTGTGTGTTAATCCTCTTTTATAGACTACCACAACACGTGTAACTGCCTTCCTCAGGTGTGTCCTTATTTATCACTGCTGCTCGACTCCAGATCCTACTGTGCTTGTTAAAACTTCCATATCATTCTTTGATCTCTCACGCTGCTCTTATGTAGGTCTTTGCTTTAATAAATTTCTTTTCCATTATGTGAATCAAGACTCTATCCTCTCCTGCCAAATAACCCCTTTGACCCCTTTGACCGTTCTCTCTGAGCTACTTGGAAAGCCCAGTCTTCTGGAATTTTGACGAGACTTTGAGCGCCCATCGAAGAGCAAAATGACACAAGGTGTGTGAAACTTCTAATCACTTGCGCAACCCCTAAATATTCTCAAATGTGGATGAAATTGCACCTGAATTATTTTTTTATATAGTGGACTCCATTGGCACCCTCTAATAATAAAAAATTGAAACTCTATTTTTTGCCATGTAGTCGTGGACCACTCTAATATACATACATATACATGTATACACATACATATGCATGTATGCATACATACATACGTTACATACATGTCATACATGAGTCAATTTCTGGTATTAGATTAAATTCATGTACAGGTAACGGAGTGGACAATTTCAACATAACATGAAACAAATTTATTATCGCCTTCATTTCGGACCACAATTTTTCAACATATCAATTTGGTTCATTTAGGAGTTGAAACCTCATAATTGTTGAATACATGAGCATCTTCAACGTAGATTAATTCTCGGTAACGGAGTGGACACCTACACCTTTCAAATCAAATTATTACCGCATCTATTCGATATTTATAAACGGAAGTATACACGACCACAGACGTCATAAAATGGTCTGACCAATTTGCAGCATGCAGGCCCAGATGTTGGTAAGTAGGTAGTAGTGGAAAAATTTATGTATGGTAACGGAGTGGACGTTATTTCATTTGACAGCTGAAAATAATGCACTTAGCCATAATAAGTACTGTTTAATTTAATGACAAACTTATTAAAGGAAGGGCGTTTCAATGCTGTTTATTACTCACATTAAATCCTTTAAAAAAACTATCATTTGTAGTCGTATTTCTATAATGTTATTGCGGCAATGTGTGAATGTGACGGTAAGGCCATTTTCAAATTAAAACTCACCAGATAAAATAAACAGTAAAGCATATAACCAAAATAGCTATGGAACAATAATCTCCTCAATAGTAAATTCATAGAAATAATTGATTTGAAGAAAAATTATGGCGAGGTTGATTTAAAAAATCATTGTGACAACAAAATGTCTAATTGATCTAATAGCGGAAAATGACTCACATTTATAAATACATACATCAAACATACATGCTTACATACAAGAAACATCGAGCATGCGTTATGATGCGTTATAGATTGGTCTAGACCATCCTCAATTGGTCTGCTGTCTTGATGGGAAGTAACCTATTAAGGCATTCACAAATGCAATGTAGAGAAAGCGTTGGAATTATTCGGTGAGAGTCTGTCGTATACTCAATATTAGTTTGAGCTCCAAATGTTAATTGATATATTCAAACGCTGATTCGCCATTGCCATTGAACCACATACTGATAACTCATGCATGTCACAATGTCACCACATGCATGTCACAATGTCACCACATACTGTATCACTCGTACCTGAAATGAGTTCGTCATTCAGATCTTTGGCAGGGGGTTTCCAAGGTACTCTTGCTAAACACTGTAGGATGCAGTTTATGTAGCACTGAAAACGAAAAACAGTGGAATGACTCGTTATTATTATTATTATTATTATTATTATTATTATTATTATTATTATTATTATTATTATTATTATTATTATTATTATTATTACTATTATTACTATTATTACTATTATTATTATTATAAAATCAGAGTTCTTAAAATCATGGTTCTTAAATCATGGTTCTAGGGTGCCATCATCGAACCCAGGCACGCGATAGCGTTAAACCGCTGGATTGTAACTGAAATCTTTTGGAACAGGAAGAAAGTTTCTTGAAGATCTTCCGTTGTTCTTGTCAATCGTCGGCCGAGTTCCAAGATTATTATTATTATTATTATTATTATTATTATTATTATTATTATTATTATTATTATTATTATTATTATTATTATTACTAAAGTTTTAAGTGCTTTTAACTTGCTTCAAGCACACAACAGGTCCTATAGCCTAACTTCAGCACTTTAATATCGCAGTTGAAATAATGTATGTGAAAGTAGTCAAGGCTCACGGGTGCCATGAATCTATTTCAGTCAGACTGCTGGAGGACAAGCAACAACCGATGAGATCATGCAAGATCTTCGTCTAAAATAGGAAAGATAACGGGACGAAGTGGAGCCAGCATGTTCAGGAAATGCGCTCCAGAAAACTGGCTAGGCCTATTAATTATATATACCGAGAAGTCTTTCTTGTCGGGAGACAGCGCCCTTAGCTTAAATCGATCGATTGTTCTTGTCTGTATATTTCTAGTTGTCTGTCGGTATTTTATTTCTACGTCTATAAGCTTGCTTATCTTTGTATGTCTGTCTTTCTCTGTGTTAGTCTGAAAGGCAGAGAAAACAGGGAAGGAAGAAAAGAAGAAAGAAAGGCACATGTAACAGTGCAAATGTTTGTATGTGCAAGATTCCCATTTTGTTTAGGAGTGCTATAAATGACAGTCTAATAATAATAATAATAATAATAATAATAATAATAATAATAATAATAATAATAATAATAATAATAATAATAATAATAATAATAATAATAATAATAATAATAATAATAATAATAATAATAATAATAATAATAATAATAATAATAATATGTAAAATATGTGAGTTTCTAATATCTGTTGATCTGTTTGCTTTGCTCACATCAACGCCTTACTATTTTTTTTCAGCATTTCAGAAAGGCCTTCAGTGTTTTTGTGTCTTTATATAGCAACTACTTGCTATCTGTGTCTTTTTTCTGCCGCTATATTTGTCGATCTTCAAGCCTGTTCGCTGTTCTGTGTCTGTCTGTTTGTCTTCTTGCCCCTTTTCAGAATGCCCAATTTGCTATAAAGATGAAATTTGCTTCAGTAGACACCTAAACATTTCGATTAGATCTGCAGAATCAGAATTTCTGCGCAATTCTTAATAAAGCCTGAATATCGAGTTTTTCAAATAAAACTCACCGTATTTCCAAGGTTCCTTAGGCCGACATTCTATTAAGAAAATACATATACTTTTATCATTAGTTATTATGCGCTAGTCTTTTTTAGTGATTCCAAATGGTAAAGCCAATTTACGTTACAAATGTGATCGATGCCCAGAACATGAAACAACTTTAGCAATAGTTATTTGCAAATATTCTTCTTCGTTTATTGAATCCCAACAAATCAGCAAAAGAAAAATACAGACTTGAAACATTGACATGGGTATTGAGAAACAACCGGTAGACCCAGAAAGAACAGAGTTCCGCTTGAATAGGGTCACCAAATTAAACACATTACAGATGGCGACGAAGAACAGTCGTTTGGAAATATAATATAATATTACCTTAGGTTAAAAATCTGATATGCGGACAGAATATGTGAGTGTTACTTAACATATAGAATCAATTAAGGTGAGGCAAAGCAATTGTAATTCGCCTCTGTCCTCAGGATTGCCTGAGGAATGCCATTCAGAGACTGTTGCATTTTCGGATGAAGCACAAATAGTTCAGTGGTCCAACAATTGGAGAGTCCTTATTTGTATTGATCACATACAGCTCACATAGATAATCTAAGATCGTTGGTCGTCTGGAGGCGAGAATTTGTAAAACATAATCAACTCTGATTTAGGAGGATAGAGAAAAAGCAGTGCTAAGGCATTTCATGAGAATCAATGGCCGCTATTAATAGCAGTCGATTCCAATGTCGCCGGGGCAATTGTAACTCAGGCGGATAAAACGTGTCACTATGGGAACCAGGACATACCGTCGTGTCGACTGTGCGCATAAATCCACACCTGAATCTATTCATGCATTTCCATACCAGATTCACGTAGAGACACAGTCACGTAGAATGGCGAACGTATATATGCGCATTCGCTGCTTCTATGGGGTATGAACACCATCGTTCCCCAACATCGCCGTTACTTTCATACATTTACATATTATATCTGCACATGCAGATATATGTACTGACAGCGCATTGGATAACACACTGGCATAGAGAGCGAGAGGTACCGAGATCGAGTTCCGTAGGCGGACATGCATTGTAGGCTGCTATTAACGCCGTGTATTGCAGGCTGTCTGTTCTGTTAGTAATTAAGATTTATGTCTTCTGTCATTTGTGTTCTTGTGAATTGTTTCAATTGCATAATTGTACACTGTACCGGTTGCGGTTTGTCAACCGGATTGTTTCAATAAAGAATATTATTATTATAAGCACAGCGCTCGTGAATAAGCTGGTGCCCTGCGCTTGGTTTTCGAGTGGCGTGTTAGAAGTTTGGAGATTACGTTTATGATTATGCACATACGCATATATACATGCGTATATATATGCACATATTGAAATATGCAAATAATATGTATTATAAGTAGGGCCTACTTTGACCAGTGCATAAATACACACACATATGAATGCATACACACGTAGAATAGATACTAATCTGCATATCTACATTACATACATATACTGTGTATATATATATACACATAATTATACGTACACACATACGTACATGACTTCATAATATATCAGTCCAGAATTTATCCGTCTCAATCCCATTGAGATGCAGTGAATTAAACAAATTTGAAGACATTAACAAGCGTTGACTGCGAGCAATAGGGCATGACGAAAAGGGATGTGCGAAAATATCCGGTGCAGGTGTTGGTACATTGTCCACAGTCTTCTTTTTCCGCACAGCTGCATGCCTTGGCCATAAAATATTATGTGGCAAGCGGTTAATCTTCATGTCAAATCCAAAGCTTGGTCTCCGTTCTGGATTTGAGCAGCTTTCCAGTCCAAAGATTTACCATAAAACAATCGTAGAAGTTTGAAAGTTTAGCAATAATAAGCCTCTGTATCTCAGCTAGTGTTATAGTTAGGTCTTGCTTGTTTAGGTGAGAATATCATTACTCATTGACATGTAAATGAAGGTACTGTTTTAAATTCATTTTGCTGTATGTTGCTATTGATTTTGTTTAAGAGCAGTCGTAATAAATAATACGGTAGCTATACTTTTGGTATAGATAATACTTAGCTTGATCCCTGAATGAATATATTGTTTTAATGCGCGTTGTAATGTTTTGACATCTGCTATTAACACCTATTTAGATGAATAGTTAGCATACCTGTCCGAATCGAACAATCAAAGATTCGTTGATATCATCCACAACTGACTTGTCTTCCTGCTCTGCTTCATATTCCAAAAAAGTTTCCAGTGCAGTCCTTCCAAATTCCGGGCACATAGGTATAATTTCTCTCGGTTTACAATTCTGAATAGAATCATTTTCATAACGGTCTGTAGGAAGATCGATTACTTTCAAGAAGTTAACGCCAATATAAGAATCGTGGACTTGGTCCGGAGATAGTGTTGCAACTGCACACAGCTGTTTAGTTCCACAAACTGTGAAAAACAAGTAAATTGGACCGGAGCGCATGTCCCACGCCTTGCCAACGAACTTCCTGTTTTCATAGCTCCATTTCTTTGTAATGATGCACTTCTGAATACCTTCTTCAGAGACGTAAGCCACAACGTAGTACTGGGAATTTCCTGGCTCAGCATTTTGCGGTTCGCAAATACGTAGACGACGAAAACCTTCTAGCAAATCTTTCACAGAGTCTTCAATACTTTCAGCCGCACTGCGCATCTGATTAGTGTCACAGACGGCATCACCATCTCTTTGTGTTTCAGATTCTTGATTTGAAGTTGACACTTCTTTGGTAACTGTGGTAATAGTTGAAACGTCACTGTCTTCTCTAATGAATTCAGTCGCTGGCCTGTTTAGTGTAATATTGGCGGTCGTTCTAAAATTCGTCTCTTTTGCGTTTGAATTCGATGAACTCTTTCTTTCACCGCTATCTTGTTCTGGAAAGTTGCGAATACTGGTTTCCGTACTGGTATAGGGTCCTGAAATTCCAGAGCCTGACAGCTCACTTGAAACATACTGTTCGTCTCCTGTGCTCTCACCAACTACTTGTTGGAAAGAATACTGGCCCGCTTTAGGTCTATTTGTGTTGTAATCCGACATATCAAAGCATCCGGTTGGTCTTGCATTCAGCCCTCTTTTATCAAGATCCTCATGTACCTTGTCAAATTCTGCAAGAACATGAACATCAATCAGTGATGTTGAAGTGGGGACAGAAGTGTTTGGGGAATATTGTGCATGGTCTGAATTGAAATTCTCGCTCTTCAATTTCTTAGCAGCAGTTTCATTTAAGTTTTCTTCGTTCTTCTTATCCTCATCATCACTGGCGTTTCTCTTTTTAAATGACGTCAGCTCAGACTGATTCATTTTCCTAAAAGCAAAAGAAACAAACTACCCTTGTATTTATTAGGCCTATTACGCACATACATCCATAACGGCTTATTTATTATTGTAACGTGATCGTTGATCTTTATCCCGACGACTAGATAATAAAAACCCAACAACACTGACGATTGTGATTTCAAGGACGACACAGCGATAAATAGCAACTAATAAATTGTCCCTGACATCAATTATATAAGGAAACAGACAATAACACGGGAAATGCGTCCAGCAGACAGAGGATATCTCAAAAACAAATACTTGACAGACTGCAATAAAACCGAATCATTGATATTTCGGAGGGAAAAGAAGATTATGTCAGTTAAGGTGGATGGTGAGGAGATTGAGAATGTTGCAGAATTTGTCTACTGGGTTCTCAATCTTTCTTTCTCGCCGCCTTTGGCTTTGGAATGCGCTACCAGCTTCTGTCTGCTTGTTCTGCGGTATCGTTTAGGTTAGGACTTAAATCCCATCTGTTTCGATTAGATTACCCTCCCTTATTACGTCTTCCGGACACAGAGGCCTTACGTATCTTGACTGCGTAGCTCTTTCCAATGAATTGCGATTTGGAATGAGTTTGCTCAGACGTGACCATCGAATGATACCACGTGCATCACGAAAACGGCGCTACAGAAGTTTCAGAAAGACACTAACTCGATTACATTAGATCAGATTAGATAATGCTGTGCCTTGTCTCATCATACACAAGTCATCTAAGGAACTCAAATAACGCTGTCCTATTAAATCACTCAAATACAGTCTTCGATACGAAATTTTTTCAACTCGTAACCTATGACCCTATATCAACTAAATGCTTGGACAGACGTGGGCGGTGACATCCACATTTCGAAAAGAGTTGCATATTTAAAGCTGCACGCACAAGCGCAAGAATGACAGCGACTATCGAATTTTTGTGTGTGTCAAGCTATTAGACAATAATATTATATATATGCCAAGCTTCTTCTTCTTCTTTAAGTTCTCTGCCCTTCGGCAGGTTCCAACTTCCAATGACGCCACTCTTCTCTGCCAAGCTATTAGGCAATAATATATATGTATATATATTCACGTTGGTGCTCTCGTGAATGTCTTCGGTCAATTCCATTAGGCAGGTTTAGCAACACTAGACGTTGAGCTTTCATTCGACTTCCTGCATTATGTCATTGACTGCGCTGACACCTGCTTCCAATGGTGTTTGCGTAGGCCCTAGTTATAAAAAGCTGCTCTCTGCGTGAATTCTCTGGAATGAATGGACCTACCACCAGTATAAGCTGCAACCAGAAACCCTACTCTATTTTCATTTAATTTTGTCTGACCTTTGACATACTGGAACTAGTCATATTTTTATGCCCTACTTTAAATCTAAAAGCCAGAATGCAATAAGAAGCGTGTTCCCCATTTTCAATAACACAAGTCTCTTCTTACTTCATCTGAGTGTAATATTGGAACATGCGAGATCACGGATATGAGCTATAAAGTATGGGGAACCTTTAGAGTGAAGACAGTTAGGTACCAGTCAAGATACTTGTTAGAAGTTAGACCTTAGTAGCAAAACGGAAGAGAGTCAATTGTTGAACAGTAGGCTACACAAGCACAAGAACAGCGTTATGTAGAAGAGGTCAAGGTGCAAGAGATTAAGACAACACTCAACTCTTCTATACCTCGTCTTTATTCGCTCTCGTTCTGTCCTTTTGTACTTTTGCTTTTTACCTACTTTTGTATTTGTCTCTCTGTCTCTCTGTCTCCTTTCCCTCTCAGTCATCTCTCCAACTCTCTTCCTTCCTGCTGTCGTATCAATCTAAGATTAAATTACTCTGTGCGCGACTGAGTAAGCGCATAGTTCAGGTCTGACCACGGCGTAAATTCTAAGTCTATTCGGAAACAGAATCGACGTCTTTTAAGAAGAGAAATACATAACAGGACCAATGGACCATCGATCCTGATTCAGAAGACCAAATTCAAATAATGATTTACTTAGGCCTACTCAGTCACGTTCAGGGCTGTTAAAGGCTTGGTTTTTTGGTTTTTGTTTTTTTTGTTTAAAAAAAACAAAAAAAAACAAAAACCGCAAATTTTTGTTTTTTGTTTTTTTTAACAAATTTCAACATTATAAATGCCAAAAAATGTCGTCTCTTCAACTCTCTTGGCAATTGTTGTATGGTCTTTGTTAACTTCGTTTTATGACATTCTACCAAAGGTATTAGAGTCGTAGACTCTAAAATCTGTTCTAGTTAATTTCATTTATATACATCTGATTAATTTGAACGGTATTATGTCATTTTATGAGATTTATGATCCGAAATAGGAAAATTTCAAAATCTCAAAAATAAAACCAAAAACCAAAAAACCAAAAAAAACCAAAAAACCAACTTTTCATTTTGAAAAAAGTTTGGTTTTTTGCACCCCTGGTCACGTTCTGTTGGGCTTACAACGGCGCTAGGCTAGGACTTTTTTAGCTCAATGGTTCTGTACGCCGACCGTGAATGTTTGTTTCCATAGCTTTCGCTTTCGGGCACAGTCTGCATAGAATATCCCAACGCCTTGCCCTTTATGATAAAACGACTAAAATATAATGTAAAGTCGTCATTTCCCAAACCAGAATCACCATCACTATTGAGCAATGCAAGTTCTAACTAGGACAGCGATCTATTATAACGTGTGTAATTATTACGCACGGCCTTTGTCGTGATTAAAGAAATCGTGGACGTAAAATTCTTATAAAATTTAATAGGCTACAGCATCAGCCACTGTGCTTAAATTGGGTCTCGGCACATGATGTCTGCTCCATACTAGCTACCTTTAACGCGAAGAAGCAATTAAATGGCTGCTAATGCACAATGTCCGAACTGTACTGTAACAGGTCCATTGCGTTGATAAAAATGTCAGTGAACCACAGCACAGTGGCTTACCTTAGTAATAATGTGAAGCTTCTCAGAAATCCGATCGTAAACCTGTCACACAGGATCACCTGTCTATGGTCAGGTGTTAATAAACTCTGGTTTTATATCGAAAAACTTCTGCTTGGACTTCTAGATTCAGGTACGTTATAAGCCGAAAAGCGAAAGTGAAAATGAATGCAGTATTTGCCAGCGGTCGGATTTTTTATAGGTTAAGTTTCGCCGTCGGAGACAACAACGTTGAAGATCGTAATAGATACCATGGGCCTGATATATGCAATTAGATCATCTGGGCGTTACAGGCCGAGCGCTCTAACCAATGGGCCACCGTGCCCAACATGTGTTCAGCATAACAGTTACTGTTTGTCACGGCCTTTCTGTCGAGTACGTATCAATGAAACGCTGTAGGCCCATTTGCAATAATTATTGTCGAATATTAATGAGGTATTGTAATTGTAACTGTAAAAATTGTAATTTTAAATTTATATAGCGCCATTTCAAAGACACTCGTTGGGGTGCTTCCTACGTGAAAACGCGAAACCACGAACAAGCAGAATGGCTTCAACCTTGTACGAAAGAACCAGAGAGACCTAGGAGCAGGAGCGTAGCCAGACTTAAATTCAAGAGGAGGCAACTTCAAAGACCATTGGCAAAATTCTGGTTATTGGGGTCATTGGTCAACAGAAGTTCCAGTATATAAAGAAAGCAAGAGGAGGCAACTGCCTCCTCGTGCCTCCATGTAGCTACGCCTATGCCTAGGAGTTCGTGTTAGGGGGTTGTAGTCAATAAGTACTTATAATCAAAAAGATGGACCAATCATAGTGACGTTCTTTTGCTGGTCTGTGGACGCACTGCAGGCCGGCGAGACTATAAGGTCACTTAACGCGGCAGAGCGAGCAATACGCGGCCACTTGTGGATGATAGCATTGATAGGCCTACCGAGAGTTCGAAACACACCACTCACTAAGAAAACTCGATGCTTTTTTTCACAGGTAGGCATAACACGTGGGGTTCCTCCCACGTGAGATTTGATATACATAGGCCTATACACAATTGGGTATAGCCGTATAGGCCTATAGGCAGTTGGTTTACTGAGCCGCGGCATTTGCACGCCTTGTTCCAAAAGTATATCTTTCCCTGCTGGGAGTTGAACCTCGGTGTCTCGCGTGACAAGACTTATCACTATTCACAATATTGTAAAAAAAATAATCTATAGGTGTTAATTAAATAAAAATGAGCAATTCATAAACTGATTGACTTGATATCAGATATTAGAGTTTGCATTGTTGAGAGTTCCACTCATGCGTTAGGCTATTTGCACTGCACTTAACACTCATTCTTGAACTAAAGTTTTCACGTACCTGGTAAGTATCCCATGTGAGGGTAATCTTAAGCATATTCTGCACGTTTTAAGTTTGCATGCCTGTCGCGCATTTCCTGCAATAGTTTGAATAATAGTTTTTAGACCTAAATCTGCTTCGCATCTAATGTAATATGACTTTTATAGTGCCGTTTCTCCTAATGTGCAACGTATCACTCGAAGGTCGATTCAAGCTATAGATTGTATTCGATTCAAGGTAGGTTGTATTCAGGAATCGTAATCCGTTGGAGTATTGTATTGTATTGTATATGGACATTTATACAGCGCCTCTAAAAGCCCTTTAGTAGTAATGACTATCAGAGACGCAACATGCTCCTATAGATAAGAGAAACTTGCTTGTTTGTTTATATCTAGTTCAACCAGGCAATGCCTCACGTGGCTTTTATATAGGCTGGTGGAAATTTGCATTGTTGAATTTTCAAGGACGCCCGCATAGTCATTCGATAAGCCATTACCAATGTACTCTGTCCACATAACTTTTTATAAAGATTGTGCGGTTAGCCTAATGTAGATCTACACTTTAGTATACTGAAAATAGTCGTTAACAGAAGATGTCGTATTCGGATCGATTACTAACCTAACTACCATCTATTCTATGGCCACTCTGTAAAGCTTATTTACGGCCTGTTGTTCGAGTTCGGTTTGCGAAAACAAGAATATTTACAATATTTGGTTAAGTGGATATTTACACCAAGTTCCTGGAAAATGTGAGATCAATCCGGGACACGGGTCTCACAAAGCCTGATTCCTGGACTGTACAGGCGAATCCGGGACGGTTGTCAGTCCTAGTGACTGAGTGTACAGTACTACAGTGTCAGCACAGAATTCCGAATTGCTGATTCAGCCACCGTAAACGCAGTTTGTCTTCTGTTTACTGAGCGTTTTGTTGAAAGCCTGGCGCAATGGTTGTGAGGTTCTGACGCGGTAGAACACGCCAACACGGTTGAGGAGGGGAGGTGTTAGCGGTCAACCAAAGAGGCAGTCGGTCAATCGACCTCGTTCGGCGATGGAGCTTACGCCGCCACCGCTGCAAGCAGTTGGGCATCGGCTCAGCGTCGGATATTAAAGTCGGTCGCCGATGCTGCTATGGCCATGACCCATTGTGCTTCAATCTGGCCTCGCTTAGAAAGGGTAATGTGCGTATATTATTGCTCAAGGCTCTGGCTGTATATATATGACCAAGCCTTTCTGAGCTTACAGTGCAGTGTAAACAGGCCTATAGCAAACTTATATATCTGTATATATTTTATATCTTGATGTGGTACTCAAAAGCGTACCTGAGAAATTGAGAAAGCTCACTCAACCAACCAGAGGTCAGTCCGTTAAGTCACAAAATCGAAACTGTTTTGCGTAAAAAATTTGAACTACTGAAAATAACAATTTTGATGTGCAACAAGTGTCTTTGATAGGAAGGTGATAGAGCAAGCAGCCAAATTTTGATCTTAATTATTTATTAAACTGTATACGTTGCAATGAGATGGCGACATCTAACAGATCACACACAAACACACACACACACACACACACACACTTAGAGACATTTACTACTTTACTTCCTTCCTGTCTGTCTCTGAGTCTGTTAAGCCAAACAGGTAAAACAGCATACTTCTTTACAGAGTTCACCAATATGACCACGATTATTGTGTCACCATCTGGCCCGCAATGTGCCACTGATGACATGTAGTGACCGGATATGGGTCCAATGGGCGCCCAGTGAACGTGGGCTTCAGAATAGGGACTTATCAGAAGGGTAATCCCGGGATTGAAGGCTTTTACCTGAGGCTCAAATGTTCTACAGATATCTATCGATAGATATTTGTTCGTGTCTATATTTCCTGATCTTTTGCGCGACCTTCCTTGTGCAATTGACATACAATCATGTAGTCTCATCTACATATTTTTGCGCAGCTCCCTATTTGAGTCCTTGACGAAGCTGAAGTTAGGCATATGCCTTCCACAAAACTTGTGCACAAACGCACCCAGTTCATACAGTAAGTATTACGTAACACCGGAAATTATGTCATCAGTTTTCGCGTCCTAATCGTCCAGACCCCATAACCCCCATTGTTTTGGATAAGTTTACGCCAGTGCTTGCGCACAGTCTACAATAAACTTTTACAATTTACTGACAACTGACAATTGACAAACTTTTATTTCCCAGAAGCACAATGCATATAACAATTATAACTTGACTATAAGGATCCTGAGTGGCCGAGTGGGTTGGTAGCCTGCTCGTCACGCCGGCGCCCCGGGTTCGCTTCCCGGTCGGGTCGGTTTATCAGAGATTAGTTTCTCGGATCTTTACTGCGGGTGGCTCGGTCGCATTATAAACGTGGAGTACAATAAACACACAATACAACACATCACAATACAACTGGGGCGCGGTGGTTTAGGGGTATGTTCTGTGCCTTGCAGCTGGAGGGTTGCGGGTTCGAATCCACCTCAAAGTCGCCGCGTAGGGACCCTGGGCAAGTCCTTCACTCGCAATTGCTCATGCGCTTCGGCGTGAAACTCCGATTCAGCGTTCGCGCAGTAGTCGGGAGCGCCTCTGAATGGGAATAATAATAACAAGTGTTCAAATACAATACAATACAATACAATATAACTTTAATTTAAAATAATAATAATAATAATAATAATAATAATAATAATAATAATAATAATAATAATAATAATAATAATAATAATAATTAACATCACCGACCGGTCTGGACTTCATCACAGAAGTACCAGGGGCTTCCTACATCTCATCTGTTTCAGCCCGTGGCCATCGAGACTTTGGGCCCTTTCAATCCTTCGGCTCTGGGCTTCATGAGTGAAATAGGCCGTAGTATGTCATTCCTTGGAGGCGACAGACGCGAGACCTCATTTCTTTTCCAGCGTCTGTCTATCTGTGTCCAACGCTCTAACTTGGTTGCATTACAAGGCACCATTCCTACCAATGTTGTTCAGTAATTGAAATACGTGTAATTGAATTACGTAATTGAATTACACGTTGTGTAATTGTAATTGTAATTGAATTGCATTTTAAGTCCAGTAATTGTAATTGTAATTGTATTGCAATTACAATATTGTATGTAATTTGTAATTGAATGAAGTGTAAATTACAAATTGCTTTTATAAAGTCAGCAAAGATGCCAGCCTGCCGGGTTAACCCGGGCCACCCGTTTAATTGAATAAACTGCTTTGCATTATGTTTGCATGGCAACATAATTGTCAACATTATTCTTTCCTTACACCCCTCTTACAATCTTAGAGCACACTTTGATAGACCTCAAGGGCAAGGGCTGACCTTCATTATCAGACT